>WNNJ02001269.1:0-167921 GCA_012934845.2 Pomphorhynchus laevis | reverse complement strand
TAATATTGTAATATATAATATTATATTGTAATATTATATATATTACGATATTATATTATGTAGCACGATATATATATTGATATATGTTATATATTATATATAATTTATATTATTTATTTATATATTTATTACGATATTGTAGCACGATATATATTTTGTGATTTGAAAAATAATGTTGTAGCCGGAAATCTGTGTTATGGTTTCATAACAGAAGCTATAAATCAAGTAATAGTTAACTAATAAGGTAGGAAAAAGCAAAATCACATCTGAAAAAATACAAAGAAAAAAACTTTACCAAAATCAATACGATTTTTATGTTTTCTTTATTCATTTCAGAGATATATTAAGCTAGAATTTCGTAGTACTCCATATAAGTTATATTTTTGAGCACTAAAGTACGAGATAATACCTGAGTATTATTAAGTAAAACAAATTGGTTAGAACCGGTGATTTTTTTAAACTATTTTAACACGTACATGATTTAATTACTGCGGACAATCTTCGCTCATGTAATCAATGTTGGACCACATTTTATCGTCATTTATAGAACCTTCAGCAAACAAAATATCAAATGCATCATCCAAGTTTTGACAGCTTTCTGTTGAATTCGAAATATGGGATATCGAAGAATACTTGCTACAGTAGTCATCGGTACACAATAAAAGCTTTTCAAAATTATCAACAGTATCTTTATTTGCTGCTAATTCAACGTCTTCGCAAAAATAAGACAGCATATTTATACCATTGTCCGTATTTTTTGGAGGATATTTAGTCTGGCAGTCTATTGAATGAATCCATGTTTCAACAAAATCGTGTTTCTCGATAGTTTGGCAAATATCACCTACATCTATCATTTGTAGACCAGACGGCTGCATCGAGCACTCTTCTCCGAAAAGGTTGTTATTGTAATCGTTTTTTTAATTACACAAGCCATTAAAGCCACAATCATTTAAGATGGGATCCAAATTAGATAAAATACTTAAAAAATTGTACTAATATTTATTCAGTTACAAGCTCTTTAGATAGTATTTCCGTCTATGTCATGAATTTTATAGTTTTTAGACACGGAAGAATCCAACAAAGATCGTTGGTCATTGTTCAAACTGATATAGTGCAAAATTAATTCCAATTTCTCTATTTTATTATAGCGACTTGGCAAAGTATGTGCAAATATAGGTAAAATTTGTTCCATGACGATATCTAGCAAATACTTTATATCTTATGCATAATATGTGACAAATTACAACAGATATTTTCATTCTTAATATTTTTGTGACAACCTTTATGATGCCAAATTATCAGTTAATAACTGATCTTGATACGTTTTAATCTTTAAAAAGTGAACAAATTCCACGTACTTTTTTTGATAATGCGTGTAGCAACTAGTGAAATATAGTCTTTGTTAACCCATCTTTCCAAATTATAATTTAAGTTATATTTTTATTTCAATAAAGATAACATTAATTAACATTTATCTTAAAAAATGATGAAGATAAAATTAGCTGATACTAGCAGACTGACATTTATAAGCAAAACTTAATCATAAAAATCAATTTCTTGCTTATATTCTTCTGTTTTATTCATCGTTTGTCCCGCTTCGTTACGGAACCCGCTTTTTCTGTCTCCATTTGGTTATATCGTTTGTGAGGAGAACGAGGCCTTTGTAGTCGCCTTTAGCGACGTTCATTGAGACAGCACTTCATAATCTTGATGCGTCGGTTTTGTTATATGGCTGGCTTGTCACTAAGTCTACCGCCAATTCTACTCTTTTCTGCACGGGCTGGGGTTCGGCAATGATGGATTTAATTTCTTGCTAATTGATTAGGATAAATCATGGAGTTTAAAAACCAACTGGATACGGTCTGAAGACTGCAAATTAAGTAGGAAATAGAATTAGACGAAATTGAGGTGTAAACAAATTATGGTAGTCGTAAATATAGAAGCAACGAACCATCCTAATAACGGCTGATTTGTATATTAAACGAATCAAATAGTGTCGATGTCACTATACGGTACACTACACCACAACAATCTACTGAGGAAGAACTATACAGTATCTAACTATGCATTATTGTAAGATTGTTAAACTGTAAATAACAAAATCTGGCGTTGAATCTGGATTCTTCATGCATCATTGCGATATATACCTAAAGAATTTGAAGAGTCTATTGGAAGACAGTAGTAGGGAGCATCCTCTACAGATGAATCGTTATAAGAATCAACCGGGAGCCCAGCAGTCACAAGCCCAGCTGAACAAGGAGGGGGTTGGTGTCAGGAAAGGTATCCGACTGTAGAAATACCGCTATAAACCCTCAACATGATGATCCAAACTAAAAAGCAAACTCGGCTAGGACGTTTCCCCGAAGTGACTCACAGAGATCTCGCTGGGTTTGGAGACGCAGATCGAAGGTGTAAGACGGAGATGATGACCTAAGAAAAGATGGTAGAACTATGGGGACGAGAACATAAGATCGAGAAATATTAGCTTGGAAATAACGGCGGATCGATTGCATTGGAAAAGCCTCATTATGACATGCGACCCCGAATATGGATAAGCATAAATAAAGAAGAATAGAGGAGAAACAATTAGTTTTTTTTTGTAATTTTAAATTATTAAATTTTGGCGCCATATTTCAACTATTGGATTTTTAGAATAATTATACTTAAAAATATAATTTAAAATGGATTATGTAAAGGAAACTAGAAACAGGGCACTATACAATGGTCCTCTAATTGAGCCTAAGCCATTTAATTGTGTAGATGATTCATGTGAATGCTGGTGGTACGACTGGTATATCAAAGTATGGCCAGATCAGATAAGTTATAATAAATTATATCGATTTATTCAATTACTATCGACTTGCTGCACACTAGTTCTTTTAGTATTCTTTCACCCCTATCTTATGGAGCTTGAAATGGAATTGCGATCCCGAGAAATCGTGCTCAAAGCCTGTAACATTATTAATACGACGGCAAACATATCTTTCGTCATTCAGATAATAATAATGGTCTATAAAGATAGGACATAGATTCAAAAAATTGCACGACGGAAAAAATTGAAACAAATATAATTTAAAATTATAGTTTTGCTTAAGCATTCAAAATAAGTCAAATCATATTTATTTAAAGTGTGATAATGAAAAAAATCGAAACAAATGTAATATTTATTTAAAGTGTGGATAAATTACTTATCGATGTGGATAGCAAAAATTAATGCAAATAAAACGTGAAATATTTTAAAAAACTTATAAGTCTGTAGGGCTCATAAAACTTTAAACATTATCTCGGTCAAAACTAGTTAACAAGCAAAGCATCTAAAGTTATTTTTAACTGCCTTGTTGTTAAGCTCTTTAAAAAATCATAGATTACATAATCAAATGAAATAAAAGACTTAAGGTTTTCTACTTCTTACCACCTATTCATACTTGGTTGCCTAGTATTTTCAGAATCAAATTTATAAATTAAAAATGCATTCTTCTTCATAGGGTTTGCATAAGAGTTTCTCATAATTTCAAAATAACTGACTCACATGCGGAAATATTTAATACTTTAAGCGACAGTCACTTTGCCCCAAAATATAAAATTTGATTTTGTTGAATTTTCGACAAAACAATTTGCAACAAAACAGCAAACTATAAGTAAAAATGTCTTCGAAATTTCTGTTATTTCTTAATTATTTCTGTTGATTGGTGGTTTGAGGTATTTTTTATCATAATTGCCTATTTTTAGACCTTCCTTTTCTCTATTCATTTTTAAAAGTTTTTTATTTATTCATGTTTAAGTATCTTGAGGTATTATTCTCGAGGGACGGCAGGAACATCAATGAGATTGAGAAGCGGATTTGTGCAGCTAACGTAGAAATGCGTTCTTTGTAAAGTTATGTCGTGGTGAAGCGGGAGTCTTGAGGTAGAACTTTCGGTTTAACACGCAGTCTTCGTGCGTGTTACCTCTCGGAGGGTTTTCCATGCCGGACTCCCTGGAAAGAGACTTCGAGGTAGACCTCGATACCGGTGGGAAGATCAAATTTCGAAACTGGCCGAGCAACGCCTTGAAAGATAACTATGGTATAGAAAGAGAACTATCTGAAAGTGAACTCTAGTCTGTCGCCCAGGATCTCGATGTCTAGATTAGTTTGGTTCACACACTGCTTCCACGACCCGACATTCGGACTAGTGGTTGACAAGAAAAATCTTGTGTTTTATTATTTGTTTTTTTCTTGTCAAGAAATTGTTGTTATTCATTTTTAAAACTGGTGTTGTGACATTCTTTGATCAAGTGTTTGTGTTGTATATTCGATATAGTTTTGCTCAGTGTTACAGCCGGGCTCCTTACATCTAAAATGATATACACATTACACTTGACATCTAATTTTGGGCCGTTCTTCATTACTAGATGTTTTAATTGGTTGTATTTGGTAATAATATTCAACGTTGTAAGCAATATTGAAGAACGCATTGTCGAGAAATTGTTGTTGTAATTAAAAAATATATTTTTCTTCAATTAAAATTTTTTGTTTTGTAATTCTTTAATGATTTGTGATAATTATTTTTTTTGTGTTTAATATAAATCAAATGAAAATCCTTAATAATTTGTGATAATACAAAAATATTATGTTCGACTTTTAAAAATAAATTTTAAAGTAAGAACTCAAGTTTGAAAGGTTTTCTAAAATGAATCTAATGTTATAATTTTTATTTTATAGAAATCTTTAATCTTATGTTCAAACCATGTTTGAACATAAGAAAATCCATAGATGCCCATGCCATCAAGATTTTCTCAGTCACAGATCAATGATCGATTTTGTAATCGTTTTATCTGATCTGCGACGTATTGTTCTAGACACTTGTGTGAAGAGAGAAGCTGATATGTCAATCAACATCTACCTTGTAGTTAGTAAACTTCGATGGCTGGATAGGATGCTAGATAAGCCTGGTAAACCTAAACGTTGTGTGAGGGCGTGATGGGAGCATCTAGTAGATGTTTCTGTCAAAAAACGTTTTTGTGGCTACATCCGGGAGGACTTCTCTCGGTTGCAAGAAGAGATGAAAAACATTGATCATGAATGGAAGATGTTCAGATCCTCGCTTGCCAAAGCAACTGTGAAAAGTTGTGGCTCGAAGGCATTAGGTACTTGTCGTGGAAGGAATCCTCGAACTGCTTGGTGGACATCAACAGCAAGAGATTTTGTCCAACAGAAGAAGCTAACTTATAAGGGAACTTTGTCAGATAAATCGGTGGAAGCAGTAAACAAGTACCGAAAAGCAAAGAGAGCTTCAGTTCGAGCAGTTACTGAAGCGAACAAGGCGGCTTGAGAGAAGTTTGAAAAGCACTTAGAACTTTATTATAAGTCAGCTTCGAAGATGTTCTGGAGGACGATCAGGAACCTTCGTGTTGAAAAGCAGAAAACTCGTCGAACTGTCTAAGACAAGAGAGGATATATGCTGACTGACTTTGAAGAAATTCTTGGTTGTTGGAGCGAGCATTTTAAGTATCTCCTAAATTCGATGGATATGCCCTCTCTTGATTTGGAGCCTTTAGAACACACGGAAAAGCTCATCTCATTAAAAGTAATTGCTCTTGTTAAAAATTTCGTAATAAGAAATTTTCTGGCGTAGACGATGGGCATGAAGTGGCTAACACGGATCTTCAACGTTGCATTGATGTCGGACAAGATACCTAGTGAGTGGCGAACTGGGGTGTTGGTCCGATCTTTAAGAAAAGTGACCGAAGAGTGTGTTCCAATTATCGGCCATCACTCTTCTTAGCCAAACTGGTAAGCTATTTGATAGGATTCTTGAGTTAAAGATACTGGTTATAATTGACGGACAGTTGCAAGAGGAACAATGCGACATTCGTCCAGGTCGTGGAACTATGGATCAAATGTTTACTCTCTCAACTATATTCGAACGGTCTTGGGAGTTTGCTCAACCGGTCTACATGTGCTTTGTAGATTTAAAGAAGGCTTTCGACCTAGTTCTGCGAGAGAGAGGTTGTGAGAGGTGCAAAGGAAGTATGAAGTACCACACTATTTTCGGGTATGTGGCTTTTCTGTATGAACAAAGTATGAGTTGTGTTCGTGTTCTAGGTAGGAAGTCTGAATCATTTCCAGTAAGCGTTGGACTTCGTCAAGGTTGTCCGTTGTGTCCACTTGTGTTCCTTGTTTACATAGACAAAATTACAAAGCGGACAGCTCTGTCGGATGTCGGTCTTTAGTTCGTTTCTATCAAGATGCCATCCTTGCTTTTGCAGATGATGTTGTCTTGTTAGCTTCGTATCCTGATAACTTACAATGCCTACCAGATCGATTAACGATGGAATGTCGAGCGGCAGTGATGTTGGTTAGTACCTCTTAGACTGTCTCTATGTTTTCGTCTCGGATTCAGGTGTCAATGTAAACCCGGATTGGGGAAAAGCTTCTTCCTAGTATTGATGACTTCAAGTATCTTAAGATATTGTTCTCGAGGGAAGGCAGGAACATCAGGGAGATTGATAAGCGGACCTGTTTAGCTAACGCAGCAATGCGCTCTTTGTAAATGTCTGTCGTGATGAAGCGGCAGCTAAGTCTTCGGGTGAAACTTTCGGTTTAACACGCAATCTTCGTTCGTATCTTAACCTATGGTCATGAGCTTTGGGTTATGACAGAAAGGATAAGATCTTAGATACATGCGACCGAAACGAGGTTCTTTCGCGGTGCGGCCGGTCTTAGCCCTAGAGATAAGTTTAGGAATTCGGTCATCCGTGATGGACTAGGAGTAAAGTCGCTGCTTCTCTACATCGAAGAAAGTCAGTTAATGTTGCAATGACACCTTCTGAGGATGTTAAGGAATCGCCTTCCTCATAGGGTTTTCCATGCCGGACTCCCTGGAAAGAGACTTCGAGGTAGACCTCGATACCGGTGGGAAGATCAAATTTCGAAACTGGCCGAGCAACGCCTTGAAAGATAACTATGATCTAGAAAGAGAACTATCTGAAAGTGAACTCTAGTCTGTCGCCCAGGATCTCGATGTCTAGATTAGTTTGGTTCACACACTGCTTCCACGACCCGACATTCGGACTAGTGGTTGACAAGAAAAATCTTGTGTTTTATTATTTGTTTTTTTCTTGTCAAGAAATTGTTGTTATTCATTTTTAAAACTGGTGTTGTGACATTCTTTGATCAAGTGTTTGTGTTGTATATTCGATATAGTTTTGCTCAGTGTTACAGCCGGGCTCCTTACATCTGAAATGATATACACATTACACTTGACATCTAATTTTGGGCCGTTCTTCATTACTAGATGTTATAATTTAGTAATGAGATTCAACGTTGTAAGCAATGGTGATCTCAGGATATTTTCCTTTTGTTCGAATTGTCTAGTAAATACGCACATTTTGGGATGCCCAATTGGTTCGCAAGAGTTTGTAGAAGCATATCTCATAAATAGTTGCTTACCAAACCTAGTAAATGACACAGAGCTTGTTCAACGAATATCATTCCGAAGGAGGAATGCAGATGCAGCAAGCACCGAACTTTTCTGTAAGCAGTTTGATAATGCTGTGATACGGGCGATGGAAATCATCGCTTCAATACAACTGTCAGCGCGAACACGATCTCAAGTTGAGTTCCCACTAAAAATGGGCGGTCTGGGCCTTAGGAGTACAAACAAACACAGAGCGGCAGCCTTTGCAGCAAGCGTCAGCACAGTGGACGCTTTTGTGAACCAGGATCCAAATACATTTCCAGGGCTTTGTAAGCGAGAATGAAATAACTTCCGCTACACGGAGCAGAAGTGGAACAACAGGCTTCATCTACGAGACAACATCAAATATCGTTCAAAATCGACTCAGAGAAGCGGAAAAATCTATTAGACACTGGAGATGATCGGACAAGGGCCAGACTAATAGCGGTATCACAGCCACATGCGAACGCATGGTTACGAAGCGCCCCAAATCGAAGTCTCGGCTTAGCGCTTACCGACCAAGAATTTACAATTCTTATAAGAATGTAATAAGGCCTGCAAATTGCTCCAAGTGACTACCGTTGTAGTCGATGTTTTCGAAACGCAGAAGCTGAGGGCTTCTATGCACTAACTTGCAACTACGGTGGTTTTCCAGGAATGCGTCATAATGGAATTCGTGACGTCGTTCTCCAGGCGGCACAATCAGCAGGAATGCATGTGGGTTGCGAGGTTCGCAACCTTGTCCAAAATCTACAAGAACGGCCAGCCGATATTATGATCTACGGGGATCCTTCAGATGCTATAGATTTCGCGGTAGCACATCCACTGCAGAAATCCTTTCTTCACCAGTCAGCTTATGTGCCTGGTTACGCAGCTGCGCAGTACGCATCATCGGTCAAAGATAGGAAGTACCGTGCTAAAATGATTGAGGCGGGATATAACTTCATACCTGCAGTCTTGGAGTGTTACGGCGGCTGGAATATGGAAGGGGAGAAAATCATCAGACAAATCGCCCGATCCTTAGTAATTCGATCATCTTTTCCATACAGCATCGCATCTGCACGGCTCTTTCAACGAATATCAATATCACTCATGAGAGGAAATTCAAACGCTATATTATCTAGCATTGATATGTTAAACCGACTGTATTACGAGATTGCTAACCACATAATGGAGAATCCCACACGAAGAATGGGTTCGTTTACGTTGGCGGACGAAATCGCATTCAAGCTATTCGCAAATTACTGTGGATTAGCTCTTGGTCATGCACAGGTGCGTTTAACTAAAATTTGCTAATGCACGTAAGTATTTGTTATAATGATAGATGTAGTTTGACACTATGCAAGTGTCAAACATTAGTCATCACAAAAATAACTCCCTTCCAGGCACTTGATCTGGCTGGTGAGGAATCTGGCGCTGCACTCGAGACGAAAAATGTCAGAAAGGTGTGTGCGAAGGCGCAATCTGATGTCCACGATTGTGAAATGTCACAAGAACATGCATTTGACAGTGAATCAATTATTAGCAAATGTGCGGAAACGGCGAGAGAGGAAACTTCTCTGTATAAGTCCGATGCAGAAAAAACTTATTCGAACAATACGACTCTCGTGATAACTCTAGAACGGACATTCGGAAGCTGCGTTGCACAGCAGCTGACGGGATTTCTGCTGCATTTTATAACCAGCTCAACGATTACGGGATTGTGATCCGCGAGGTCCCCAGCGATGGTAACTGCCTATTTCACGCCCTTTCTGACCAGATGACGGGTAATTTCGATAATCACTCAGAGTATCGTGCAAATGTTTGCGACTACCTGAATGCCAACAAGACGGAGTTTGGGCATTTCTTCGAAAACTTTGACAAATCGATCGCGCAGCTTCGCAAAACGCGTGTGTTTGCCGGAAATGTAAAACTGATCTCCTTTGCTCGCTTCAAACGTGTTTCTATTGTCATTCACCAGGAAGGAATTATGCCGTGGATTATTAACAGCAACACGATAAGCAAAGATTGCAGTCAAGATCCTTTACATGCCCTTCATATAACACAGCGCCTAGCTCCTTTGTTGGACGACAAGAGCGCTAGCGAAAACAGCGTTGAAGCGAATCGGCAAATCGAAGTTGAGGTGACGGAGCTTCACATTTCATATCACCGCAACGAGCACTACAATAGCCTGCGAAGGATGGACAGCGACTGCGACGGACCAGCTTCAGTCAACCTTCGTGAATTCGGCCGCCGAGGGACACGACGCTGCCCACAATAGAAGGAAAGACATTGAGTGAATTTATTTGGTGACGTTGTTTATTTGTTTTACTTGTATATTTTTACTTCTTTTTTAATATTTTTTGTTATCTAAATTATTATAATTTTGTGAATATTTGTACATTGATTCAACTTATGTTTCTTTATCTCAAAAATACGTAAGTACTAAAAAAATTGATCTTTATAGAATATTAGTTCAATCCACGCAGATTAAAATTATTGTTTTGATAGCATGTGCCGGATTCTCTAGATTTCGATGGTTAGGATGTGTTCGTCTGAACAGACCGTAAATGCTCGATGCAAAAGCATCTTTACCACAGAAATTATATATATGAGGGCATATGCTGTTGTAATTCAAGTCTGTGCCATAATGAGCTGGTTTAATGAACATTGTTGCCTTAAAGTTGTTTTATGATTAAAAAAATTGCCTTAATTTCTTTTATGATTTTCATGTTAATTTAAGGATAGAGTGTTTTTGGAATGCCTCTTTAAGTAATATGATTGTATCTTCGCTATCGTAGCAGATAAATATGCCATTAACATATTTAATGTAAATAGGTGGTATTTGATGTGGATCTCATGGACACATCCTATTGACACCCAATTAGTCTGTAAATATAATCCGTTATCGAGTGTAAGGAGCGACATATTTGTTGCACAAAATTGTAGAAATTGTCGTAGATCACATTCTCGGCTAAGTGGTGTCGTCAGTTTCTCGTCTTTATTTCAAAACACATAAGAATTCCAAATCTAAATATGCTATGAGTTTTCCTGGCTTATTGATGAATTCTTTATAAGATCTACAACTGAATTGTGTTGGCATGCAATTTCATTAACTGTTTTTAAAACGTTATTTGTCGGTGTCGGGATTGTTGAAATTATTGGTCAAATGGGGGGAGGGGTTGATTTATCCTTATGGATTTTTGCGGTTCCGTGATGTGGCCCGGTGAATGATATCCAATTACCTTATTGAATTTAAATGATTAATGTTCGTATGCATTAGAATTTATTTTATTTATTGGTGCGTTTATTGCTTTCGTAAGTTTAACATCTTTCAGTTTTTGCAAATACGTTCTACTGTTTAAAATTACGACACTGTTGCTTTTGTCAACCTTTAGTCCTTGTTATTCTCAAGTTTGTTGATAATAATTATTCTTTCTTAATTATTAATTTACACTACAAACGATAAAAGTTGAACTGCATGACATTTTGTTTTTAAAACTTCATGTTTAAAAGACATTTGAATCTATGTTGAATGGCTTTCCCAAACCTTGCAAGCATATGGGATTGGCTGGATTTGACAACATTTTCTCTTATAATGGTGCATTATATTAATATCAGTTACGATTTTAATTGGATTATCAACAGTCTCCGATGCGTATGTATCATACGCACAGTGAATTGGCTTGCAGGTAGTCCAGCCTGGTTTTATTTAACATTCAAAGGGATTTGCAGGTCGATATTTTTACTGGTCGACGTGTATCTAAGTTTTGTTGCTATGTTAATCACCTTTGGTGCGATTATGTTTGCTGGGTTTTCCGATGAAGTAAAGCAATCTTACGGTAGTCTAACAAAGAGTATGTTCACGTTAGTTAAACTTGCTTCATTTGAAGATGTATGGCCAATATTTGCTGATTTCGAAGAATCGGTATTGCTATCGGCAACAGTTCAAGAATGTGGTTATGCATTTTTAGCGGCTTCTATGATTATATTAGGTTGGACAATGGCCGGTATCATTGCTAACTGCGGTCAAGAACATTTTGTAGATACAGCTGACGAAAGAAGGAATCTTCTAATGGAACAGATGGGGAAATCTAATTTTGGAATTACAATGAAACGCACTAGCAGCAATTCGGATGATCAGCGATTTTTCGATAGAACAATCATCGGTTACGATATGAAGCCGGGACTAAACCTGTTTTTTCGGTTGAGGACTAAGCTAACAGCAGGCAATATAACCAATAATATAATGGATAAGCAACAGCCATCAAATTTCATCAGTGCTTTGCACCCTTGTCTTACAAATGATAAAATCCCGAATCACTACAAGATCCCGCCTGGACTTGGTATTTTTCAGGTACGACCGTGTCAAAATAAACAGTCCGGTGATGTTATTTCGCTTGGAAAAGTGATCATGCATCAAATAAATAATGTCCATATTAACAGTCGTGAATGTAATTTCAATATAAACGAAATAATTAAATCAACGTGGAAAAATAATTTCAATGAATCAATGAAAAAGCATAAGACAATTGACCAAGCTTTAAAGGCGCAATTTTTATTAAATCTATATAAATACATCGAAAGCGTAAAAACTCCAGAAGCTAAACAGTTATGTGATATTATGCAAAATAGCATTTTACAGTTAAAACATGTTTGCCATGATTTATGTAGCGAGCAGCTAGCGCAGGCTATAAAATCAGTGCTAGTAAAGATTGCAATTTTCAGAGTTGTGTGTGAGCAAGTTAACAGTGCACAAGGGATTAATCCCATTAGAATGAAGGACACTAGATATTATCTTTACAGAAGAAAGATCTTAGCTGAGAAATTGCTTGAATTTCAAAGTATCAATATTGAACAAACACCAAATTGTCGACAAGTTGGAAAGCGTATATATAAACCAAAGTGAATATACGCAATTGCTTATTATAAACCAGTGGCGAATAAATCTCAGAAACAATGGCCAAGAAGTGGATGAATTATAAATTAAAAACATTTTTAAAAACATTTTATTTCGAATTGTTGACATATACAAATATGTAAATAATCATATCTGGTAAATAATCATATTTGACGATAATTATAATTTGAGTACTTAAAATCTAATATTGCCTATCGATTTCGAAAGCAAATACAAATTCTATTGAGGTTAGATAAAACTTCTCAATAATTAATGTCGTGGGTATAAATAAAAACCCATGTGAAGGACGAACGTCTCTTATTATATAAAATATAAAATGAAAAACAAAGCTGTACAAAAACTTTGTTATTCATTGATTGTCAATAACGATCGACACGCCTAAATTGTAATTGAGTTTAGACTTGGAGATGTCAGGAAGGGTTAAAACCATTGTTCTATCTAGATAAATTGACGCTCAGTCGATATCAACTTGTCAATTATTTTAATAATTTTAATTTATTTTATTCAATAAGCGAACAAATTTATCCAGGTAGCCTTATTCTTAATAAAATCAATATTAATGATAAAGAAGGTGTATATCTAGATATGAACATTAAATTAACATTAACTAAAACTACTATTAATTTATATCGTAAAGATGACATATTTAAATTTACAAGAAACATATTTTTGCATGAGCATTCATGCATACCATATAATATAAAATATAATACATTAAATAATGAAATTTTAAGAATTGCAACAATATGTAACGATATTGGTTTTCTTCAAAGTCATTAAAATAATTTAATAGATGCATATTTTAAATTAGGTTACTATAAAAATAACATCAAGCAGAAAATAATAAAATATATAAATCAATACACTAATATAAAAAATAAATTTAAAATCATTAGCGGAAAAATTTTATGGATGGAAAATAAATAATATACTTTGTATTAGAATAGGATATTAGATAATCAAATTTAATCAGATGAAATACGTCGTTAGTACGTGTTTGGTTCCGTTACTATGTTGTGTCCAGGAATAGAAGCCGAAATCTGATAGCATAGCAGTTCCTCATGATGTACAAGAATAATCCTTATTCTTATACATCGTTTTTTATTTATTCATGTTTCATTAGAGAAAATAATAAATACATATTTTACAGAAAATATTAAAATTTATATTCGTCAGATATATTTATCAATTTTTATATTCATCAATTAAAAAACTTTTTATGTTTATATGAATAAAATACTTGAAGTAACGAAGACACTATTTAAAAATATTGTAAGGTAATCGAAACACACAAAAGAATTTTTAGAACAGACAAAAGGTGTGGCAGCAGCGGCGGCACAATCAATGTGCAATAGCTCATGCAACCTAACCGCAAACAGTGACCAACCGCTGTCACTAAACACACGTTGAGTGGCGTCCTAACAATTGACTATAAGTAACACATTTTGTGACATTAAGTGTAGTTGTGGATGCAGTAAAAACTTTCTTTGTTTAATTTTGTTATGACAACTGGCGACGAGAGAGTTTTACGAACGATCTTAATGCAGCAGCAGTTGTTAGAGCTGTTGGCGAATCGCAATGGACAAAACAACGATGAACAACACCACCGTAGACAAGTTTTAGGATATCGACCGTTTATCGAGGACAAGGATGAGTGGGCAAATTATTATGAGCAGCTTGAGCACAATTTCCGAGCTCAATTGGTTTCAGATGACGACCATAAAAAAAACAACTTTTGTTGTAATGGATTGGATCAGAAGCATACCAACTCATAAATCGATTAAATGCTGGTCAAAGTTTGGATAACACAGGATACATACAATTGGTCCAACTTCTGAACCAGCACTTCCTTAAACCAACACACATAATCGCAGCTCGATATTCTTTTCACCAATGTGAAATGGGTCCAAATGATACATATGCCACCTGGTTGGTGAATTTATATGACAAAGCAAGGCTGTGCAGATTTTTTAATCAAACAATCACAAACGAATGTCAAGCAATCGAAGAAAAAATACGCGATCATATTTGTTATGAAGACCCCACATGACCACGTGAGAAATACTATGCTACAAATGGAAAATCCAACCCTCGATGATCTAATGCGTGTTTGCAAGACACATGAATTGATACAGGGCACAGCAGCTAGTTCAATGTCGATCGACATAATTCGGACAAAGCATGACGATGAAACGTGAAACAGATCAAATCGACCTCATTAGATCCACTAATAAGTCCAATGCTCAAACATGGCGAGCAACAAACAAGCCTCAATCATCGTGCACACGATGTGGAAGACAGCACACAAGATTTCAAAGATGTCCAGCAACTGGAAAAATCTGCAGACGCTGCGGAAAAATTGGTCACTTCGAAGCGTGTTGTCGCAGTACGAATACACTAACCCATAACAACGTTCGGGCAGTAGAGATGGTCAGTGATAATGATAGTGAGATTTTGAGATCTATCAACACGATAAGGCACGATGATATCATCCCGATTATAAAAATACAAATCAACGGGCAATGTATAAATATGGAATTTGATACTGGGTCTAGTGTCTCAATAATTTCAAGAGCTGTTTGGCAACACATCGGAGAACCGACATTACATCCAGTCAAAGTGTTGAAAACTTACGGTGGGAAAGTACTTCAGTCTATCGGAAAATGCTTGGTAACCGCAACATTAAATAAACAAGCGCGATTGTTATGGGTAACAGTACTTGAAACATTTTGTAGACCCCTTTTTGGGCGACCCTGGATATCGGCATTCAAATTGAAATGGCCCGAATCAGTTATAACAATAAGAGAGCAGGAAATCAACTCATCACCATTGTGTTCAATAAAAGCAACGTACGAAAACAATGAGGAATTGTATAATCTCTTGCAGAATTATGCAGAAGTATTTGGTCCAGGGACAACGCACGTAAAAGATTACGAAGTAGAATTGACCATCGACACTAACGCCATACCTCACTGTTGGGGCAGTCGGAGAGTATCATTCTGTCTACGAGAATCAGTGGAAGCCAAGCTACAGAGACAGCTAAAACAAAGAGTCATCGAACCAGTAGATATCTCTCAAAAAATAGTTGACTGCGCGGCGCCAATAGTAGTCACACATAAATCGGACATATCGGTGATAATATGGGCGATTTCAGAGTTACAATTAATCCGTACTTACGGCTGGATACATATGTGCTACCTACACTAGAAGACATCACGGAAAAAATAGCAGGCGGCCTCCGCTATTCTGTCCTGGATTTAAAAGACGCATATCTACAACTGGCAGTGAAGCAGTCATCAAGGAAATACTTGATTATTTCGATACATAAAGGGTTTTACCGATATACCCGTATGCCTTTCGGCATTAGCACGGCGCCTATCGTATTTCAACGGTATGTCAATCAGATTCTACAGGGTATCCACAAGGTAGCGGTGTACCTTGATGACATTATAATTACTGGTAAAACATCGAACGAACATTTAGATAATCTACAGAAAGTATTGGAGAGATTAAAGCAAGCTGGAGTGAAAGTGAAACGTGAGAAATGCAGTTTTCTCCAAGAAAGAGTAAAATTCTTAGGTCATGTGTTAACGAAAGATTGCATACAAGCGTGTCCTAATAAACTGGAGGCTATACAGAAAATCCCCACACCAACAAACAAAGGCGAATTACGGTACTTCCTTGGGGCGGTAAACTATGTGAACCGGTTTATTCCAAGTCAGCAACCCAATTGCAATAGTGTGTACGAGCTTAGTGGCCGTCGAGCGGTTTGGTGATGGAAACCGGAGCATACGCAAGCATTTGAAAAAGTCAAGGAATCACTCATGGATGCTCGTATACTAAAGAACTTCGACATTCACAAGGATGTCCACCTTGCATGTGACGCGAGTGACAATGGTTTGGGAGCAATATTATTCAAAGAAGACTCGAATCATGTTAAATTACCGGTAGCATACGCTTCCAGGACACTGAAGCCCAATGAATAGGACTATGTCCAAGTGGAAAAAGAAGGATTGGCAATAGTATTCGCGGTACGAAAATTTCATCAGTATATCGCCGGTAGAAGATTCATGCTATGGAACGATCACAGACCGCTTAAATACATTTTTGGAAAAGATCGAAATTTAAGCAAAATGACTAACCAGCGATTGATCAGATGGGGCCTAAACTTAGCACAGTACAACTATGAATTGAAATATATCGAGGGAAGGAAAAATACGATGGCTGATGTACTTTCTCGACTTCCGATTCATAACCCATTAGATACTGAAGAGAGTGAACAAGTCCATTTGCTACAAGATCACAACGCAGGAAAAATGCATCTTTCAATGGACGAAATCCGGAATAAAAGCATGCGGGATACAGAAACACAACAAATAAAAAGATATATCGAAAGTGGTTGGCCCAAACAATGCAACCAAATAACAACGATATACCATTCTAGGAAACACGAACTTTCAAACGAAAACGGTATTTTGTTTTGGTTACAGCGCATTGTCATCCCGAGAAGCATTCGTTACAAAGCTTTGGAAACACTCCACCTTGGACATCCAGGAATATCCGCAATGCGACATCTAGCGCGACTATATTGCTGGTGGCCTACCATAAATACAGATATCGAGCAATGGGTAGACCGCTGTTCATTTTGTCATAAACAACAACCGAAATCTGCCCACCAACCCCTACACCAATGGGATGTTCCTGCAGAAGTGTGGACTCGGATACACGTTGATTTTGCAGGCCATATTGATGGACAAATGTATTTGGCTCTAATCGACGCTCAAAGTCATTGGCCAAAAATTATACCAGTACGTAGCACTAATGTTGTTGAAACAATAGCCGCTATACGTGAATTGTTAACAAGGATGGGTATACCTCGTGAAATTGTGTCAGTTATCGGAACATTAAAACGCCGAGTTGAATTTTCTCGAGGCCACCGCGACAGACCCCTATCCATTCAACAGTTTCTCATGACTTATCGAAACTCGCCACAGGGTAGCACGGGGAAGGCACCTGCGGAGTTACTGTATGGTAGAAGGCTAAAAACTATATGGGACAGACTACGACCAACTACACAAACTACTGTGCAAAGTCACAGAGAGAAACAGAAAGAACGTCAGGCACCCACACTGCCTGACGTAAATCAGGCAGTGTGGGTGCCTGATATAATAGACCGGACTGGGTGGGGTTCATATGTGGTAAACACCCAAAATGGAGAAAGACGAAGACATGCAGATGATCTAAGAACAAATAAAGAGGTGAACACGAATAGAGGAGTAACCAAAATAATAGGGAGTGAGGAACTATATGATCATATACCTTCGGAAACGATTCGGAGGGGGACGAGGTGTCGGAAAAAACCAGTCAGGTACGATGAACTTGCAGAAGAGTGTGAAAGGAGAGATGTGGAAGCAGCGACACAATCAATGGGAAATAGCTCATGCAACCTAACCGCAAACAGTGACTAACCGCCATCACTAAACACACGTTGAGTGGCGTCCTAACAATTGACTATAAGTAACGCATTTTGTGACATTAAGTGTGGTTGTGGATGCAGTAAAAACTTTCTTTGTTTAATTGTGTCATCAATTTTTATATTCATCAATTTAAAAACCCTTTATGTTTAAATGAATAAAATACTTGAAGTAACGAAGACACTATTCAAAAATATTGTAAGGTAATCGAAACACACAAAAGAATTTTTAGAACAGACAAAAGGAATAAATTTTCAAAATATAAATACATACGATTTTAGTACGCTTTATACAAATCTAGATTTAGTAGATATTAAAGAAGCGTTAGTAAAATTAATTAATCTTATATTCGGAAAAAGATATACATATATATGTTATAATAATTATAACGCCTATCTAACAAAAATTAAACCATCAAGTAAATATAAATATATGGATAAAATTGAATTAATAGAATCCTTAAATATTTGGATAAATCAAAATTATTTAAAAGTAGGGATAGACAAGTAAAAGGTGTTCCAATGGGAAGTAATAGTAGTGCAATTATAGCTGACTTGGTTTTAAGCTTTATAGAATATGAATTTGTTCATAACTGTGTAAAAACTAAATCTAAACAATATAAATATATGAAATATATGTTTCGATACATTGATGATATATGTGTATTTAATTCTAATAATTTTTATTCAATTAGTGAACAAATTTATCCAGAAAGCCTTATTCTTAACAAAACCAATATTTATGATAAAGAAGGTATGTATAGAGATATAAACATTTAATTAATATCAATTAAAACTATTATTAATTTATATCGTAAAGATAAATTTAAAACATATTTTTGAAACTTTAATGTGCAGATAAATAAACATAGTAAAAATACATATTTTCATGTGACCTTTCTAGTGTTAATTATATATGTGATCACCAAATATATTTCTTCATTCAGTGATTTGTAATTTGCTTAATTTACTGACAGGATTGATGTTTTCTTGGTCAAACGAATTACTCTCGGAGTTGCTTCTCTTTTTATGATCAAAATCATCAATGTATACTGATAAATCCAAAACGATAATCTTACTGCGAACACATCGGCCAGTGCGCTAAACATATTAAAGGCTATTGTGCTATTTAACAATTCGAATTTAGCTAATAAAGTTAGAATAATCGTTAAAAAATCGTTTTAATACCACACATTTCACTTTGATTACTATTTTTGTACTATCCACAGTTTATTTAACGCGTTTTAGAGAAAGAACATAATTATTTTTAAATTGATCTTGATTAAATCTGATAAATTTTGATTTTAATGTAATGCATCAAATATTTTAAAATTTTATAAAAACATTCTTTCTTTTGGATAGAAAATAGAAAGTTAAATAGAAACTATTACATTTGTTTAGGTATTTAAAATAGTTTCAATTTTAAATAGTTAAAATAGACACAAACGAATAAATATTTGGTTTGAATAATTTCACAATGACTACAAGCAGAGCGAATGTAATGGCAAAATAATTTGTCGCTTACCGTATTTTTTAATTTCAAAAAAGTATTGAAGTTGTGTTTAATTGTGAATTAAAATATTAATGTAAGAACATAAATTAATATTTTATTTATATTTATCAATTTTCAATACCCAAATTAGTATGATTTTGATAAACAAAATATTCATATAAGCAAGTCAATAAATTGAATGTCTAAATAGGAATTGTTTAAATTAATAGTCAATTAGTCAATTCATAAAAATTAAGTTTTGATTTTAATTTTATCTTTATATAAATATAAATTATAATATATAATTTAATCTTATTTAATTATTAATCATTAATTTATATTTATTTTTAATTTATATAAAATATGTCTGATATTATAAATAATTATATTTTCTAATATAATAAAATATAAATATTATTAATATTAATATAAATATATAATAAATTATTATATATTTCTGATCTAAATAATATCTGATCTAATCAATCAGGCTAAATCTAAATTTTTAACAGTTTAACGTTTTGCAAAATAATGAAAAAATTATGAAAGACAGTAAAGCTTTTAAACATACATCCGAATATACTCCAATTAATGCATCCGAATGACAGAAGAAATCATGTTTCAACGAAATGACCAAACATTGAACACTATTTGATTGCTCTTGCAGAAAGCTGACAAACTGTAATAGCGATATTAATTATGTGTGCGTTTAATAATAAGTCATACCCTATTTATATTAGCTTCATCCAATGCAGCATCAACTTCATCAAGAACAAAGAACGGCGCAGGCAGGTAACTATTACATGAAGTAAATAATATTATCAACTAATTATTTTTATCAAATGAAAAAGTAATAACATTTTTATCAATAATAGAAGACAATTCCGATAGATTTTTCGGACAATCATCGCGTCTAATACGCGATGATACAGAACTTTGCGGTTATACAAAGCAGTATTTTCATGTTTGTCTAAATTATAAGTTTAAATTGCTGTTATATAAAAACATTATTTTCATAAGTCTAAATTATATTTGGACTTATATCTAAAGTATAAGTCTAAATTATAAAGTCTAATTATAAGTTTAAATTGCTGCTTTATAAAAACATTATTTTCATAAGTCTAAATTATATTTAGACTTAGATCTAAAGTAGCATGGTATTAGTAATGATAATTACCGGCATTGACATGTTAAATAATTATCGATTATTTGTTGATACTTTAATTTACACATTCTATATAATAAGATGTCCATGACCGCAAATATTCAAATCCTATTAATAAAACGGTTTCCTTTAGATTTGAAGAATATGTCATTAAGTTTACTGCGTGACAATCCCACATAACTAAACAATATCAATCTTATGTCAAAAAATCACACATTTAATTCTATCGCGAAAAGTATCCTGATATTAATATAAATTTCATGATTGAGCGAGATTATCAAGGTAAACTTTTTGGCATTTAAGACAATAAAATAATATAAAATAATATAATATAATTTAATTATTAATTCAGGCGATAAGAAATAATTTAAAAAATAACAATAGGTGAACCATATATCCTTAAAAACAATACGCAGCGATCTGAACATCATCTGGCCAGCTGTGATAACAATCGTTTTTAATTTGATAGTAGAATAATTAAAAACAGATTTATAATGAAAATTTTGAAACATCGTCATCTCATTGGAGATGTGTATCATTTGAAAATTAAAATATAAGCAATTTAAAAAACTTTAAAATATATTTTATTTTATTTTATATTTTTTTAAATATTTAAAAAACTTTAAGAAAAAGATAAGGCATTTTAAAAGACATTTTTTGTATTTCAGAATACAAAAAATGATCTATTTTTGATCATTTTTTGTATTAGATGCACAGCTGACATGATTATACGCGGATATGTACAATCGGACACGTGCCTCGTCGTTCCATTAAGCAAAAATATTATGTAACCAAACGAACCTAAATCATTTTTGATTATGGTAGATTATGGAAAATTTGTAATCTAATTGCTTGATTTTGAAAATATCTGTGATTTAAAATATTGAAATATGCTTTACTTTGATCTAGCTGTGGTCAAATCAAACAAAACATGGAAGCGCATTAAACGGAAAAAGAATACATTCTACAATATGCACTGAAACTTTTAAAACAGTGATCAAGTAACATGCTAGGAAAATTCTGGCAAAAATGATATTTTATCTGGCAAAATTCAAGCACAATTTTAAAGCAAGAGTTATATCACTTTATTTTAGTTAAATATTACTGTTTAATTGTTAGTTTGCCATTTTTGCTTTTTAACTTTTTGATTACCCTTATTTTACCTTGGCATGATTTTTCCAAGGGATGAATGTCATATCAAATGATTCGATTTTTAAACTGCAATATAACATTAAATGTTATTAATTTGCTGTTCATTCATAAAAAAACTGTTCAAAGGAGATTGAATAAAATTTTTATTAAAAGCGAATTTTCGATATCTAACTGCTATCATCAAAATTAAAAAATTATAAAATTATAAAATTGGTAAAATTATAAAATTGGTAAAATTATATAAACAGTTTTGATTTTTTTACAATAATTACAAAATAATTACAATATTGCCACACTGAAATTCACAATGAACAACAAAATGAACAACAACAGAGATAAAAACATAAAAGCAAATACAATCCAAAACTACATTTCACATAGAAACAAGTATTCATGCCTGTGGAATATGCTAGTGACGGATCTTCTAACTACTTAAAAATCAGCATCCAATCAAATATATCCTTATACCATTCAAAGAAAGCTACTCTAGCAGGACAATTTAAGAATAAACCTAAATAGGAGTCGACTAATGTCACTTTTAAAATCCCATGTCTCAATTGTCCACCCAAATATTTTGGGCAAACAAAACAAGGCTTGACAACGAGAATTAAGCAACATAAATATAACTTAAAAAAGTGTGATACTTCATCAACCTCAGTTAATCATTGGACGAATCATAACCACAAATCTGATTTTTTCAGTTCTAAGGTCTTGGAAAATGAAGACAGCCTATCGAGACGCCTGATAAGAGAATGTATACGTAGTTAGACATTCGTGCCTGCTTTTGATCGTTGTCTTGATACAACGATCAAAGGCTTGACGTATTGTCCATATAGGAAAATCTCTAGATTCCAACATTTCCGAGATTTGCTAAAATTGTCTGTCTCTAGCCATTAGTGTCGAGCATATATTGACAGTCTTATCATAAAGCACTTTATCGGCCATAATTTCGTAGTTAGTGTGTACATACGTATTTCAATTTGTTGGGCACCAGTGTATATTAGGCTTCCTATATACGTCCGATTTAAATGCTCGAACATTTATTAAACACTAATTCCCAATGAACAACAAAATGAACAACAACAGAGATAAAAATATAAAAGCAAATACAATCACAAGAGAAACAATGTTCAAAACAAAATTAACTGTAAGATTGACTACAAACTACAATTCTAAAATATTTGTTATTAAATGAATATCGGGTTTATTATTTAAAGCAACAATGTATTATTACTTTTTTGCATAAAAAATGCTGCTTGTATAATTATTTATTATTTTATTATTAATATTATAATTTAAATGTTATTGTTTAATGTTATTCTTCGATTTCAATAAAAATTATATTCACTGTCTCTTTTGATCAGTTGATAACATTTAATTTTAGTAAATTTTTAAATCATCGTTATTACACAACTTACATTAAAATCTTAAATTACATATGAATCCATATTACATTTTAGTTTAAAGCAGCACTTTAGAAATTTTAACGATTACAATTTTATCGAACATTAAAGGCACTAATCTTTTAATCAATTTTACGAATATGGTTATTCTGCAATCGATTAAAATAGAGTCCGTCTCTTTTTAAAACGAAAAATATAATCGATTTGTATTTCACTACAAATTTAATCAACTACATTTAATTAGCACTCAATAGTAATTGATGATGCTTAACCGATGTAAAGAGCAAATTAAATATGTATAAATTAAGTAAAAATAATTAGTATGTGATGCGAAAATCAATAAATTCATATTTTGAGATGATAATAATTTACCTCCGAATAGCAAATAGTAAAGCAATCGACGCTAATGTTTTTTCTCCACCTGAAAGACTTTCCATCATGCGGAATCGTTTACCTGGAACGACACAGCTAAACGAAATTCCAGAAAGATATGGCTCCTCAGTATTATCCGCATTCAAATATGCTTGGGCAGTAGGATTTCCAGTAAGATCCTAAAACGAAATTATGTAAAGCAATTATTTTAAATGAGCCAACGATAGAAATAATCGATTGACTGTCACCAAAGTTACTTTGTAGATCTGATCAATCTTTTGGGTGACGTGATCAAAACAGCTTTTGAACTTGTCAAGTCGTCTGCTCTTAATCTGCTCAAAGTTTGTACGAGCTATGTTTGCAGCTTCTCTCGCTTGTTCAAGCTCCGAATTTACTTTATCGGATGCATCTTGGGCTTCTTTTAACCTGTAGTAACAGAAAAGAAAAGAAAAAACAAATTGTACATTCTAGCTTCGAACCCTTTGAAAACACATTGATTTTAGAATAATTTGTTTGCAAAAATCTTTAGCGAGATTTAGCTTTCGACATTTTAATTTGTTTTTTTAAATTAAAATGAACAAATCAAACGGAAAGCATAATGTTTTTATTATGCATTTTGGAGTTTATAATAAAATATTCAGATGAATTATAATTATATTGATACCTTTAGGCATGCTCATATATTTCGATGCTTTGTCATCTTTCGACGTGTCGACACATCTCGAGGTGATTAATTATCTTTCAAATGCTTGATTAAACTTTCAAGAGTTGGCATTTTTTGACGTGTTGACACCTTTAAACATGTTGGCATATTTTAATGGGTTGACACCTTTCGATGTGTTGACGCCATTAAATAAGTTTACATATTTTAACGTGTTAGCAGCTTTAAACATGTTGGCATATTTTTACCTGTATACACCTTTGAACGTGTTGACATCTTTAACGTGTTTACACCTTTCGATGTGTTGATTACCCTTTCAACGTGTTGATACATTTCGATATGTTATTTTACTCTTCGTCGTGTTGGCACTTTTCGACGTTTTGACAATCTTCATCATGCTTACACCTTTCGATGCGTTTATATTTTTCTAAGGTATCGAAAAAGGTATCAAAGTATTGATAACTTAGAACGTGTTGACACATTTCTATGTGTTGACACCTATCGATGTGATATTTAATCATTCGATACTTTGATAAACCTATAAAACGTTGGCATATTTCGACGTTTTGGAACCTTTCGATGTGTTGATTATCATTTAGATGTGTTAATACATTTCGATGTGTTGGCACTCTTTGTCGTGTTTACACCTTTCGATGTGTTAAAATTTTTCGAGGTGTTAATACTTTTCGATGTGTAAATACGTTTTTATGTGCTAATACTTTTCGATGTGTTAATACTTTTCGATGTGTTAATACTTTTCGATGTGTTAATACTTTTGGATGTGTTAATACTTTTCGATGCATTAGCATGATTAAACCTTTATGGACGTTGCAATATGTTGACACTCTTCGTCGTGTTTACATATTTATTGATACTTTTCGATGTGTTAATACTTTTCGATGTGTTAATACTTTTCGATGTGTTAATACATTTCGATGTATTAATACTTTTCGATGAGTTAATACTTTTCGATGTGTTAATACTTTTCGATGTGTTAATACTTTTCGATGTGTTAATACTTTTCGATGAGTTAATACTTTTCGATATGTTGACACCTACGAACGTGCTAACACGTTTCTATGTTTCGACATATTGCGACATGTTGGCACACTCGATTTGATGATTAATCTTTCGAAATTTGGATTAACCTTTCAAAGTTGACATTTTTCGACGTGTTGACACCTTTCGATGTGTTGACACCTTTGAATGTGTTGACATTTTTCAACGTGTTAACATTTTTTAATATGTTGATTATCCCTTTGACTTGATGATACATTTCGATGTGTTATTTTACTCTTCGTCCTGTTGACACGTTTCGACGTTTCGACACTCTTCGTCATGCTTACACATTTCTATATGTGAATGGTTTTAGGGCCAAACCCAGCATGTCTCATTCCGATTCAATAACATTTCTATATCTAATACTTTTCGATGTGTTGAAACCTTTAAACCTCTTAACACGTTTCAGCGACTTGAGTATTTATTTGAAATGCTGACAACTTTTGGGGTGTTGTCAATATTTTCGTCGGATCGACATTAAAAACAATTCAATATGATCTGATTAAATAACTTAGATAATATCAACTGAGTTATTCGGTAAATATTTCAATATCAATAGAAACACACAATAAAATTACCTTGCATTCGTCCGCATCATAGAAGACTGCAGTGACTTTAAATTAGATCTATATTGTGTTATAGTTGCAGTCATTTTATCTTGTAATTCGAGAAAGCTTGCCTTGGACATGTTCTAATACAAAGTAAAGATTTTATTTACTTGACTGAGTGTCGAATTTACAAAAAACATTTCTTTTAATTAAGAAACGATAATTTTGAATATTTCGATTGTATTTATTTAACAATTCATTTTATTCAACAATAAAATATTAATTTAAATTACATCAAATAAAGTATAAATAATATAAATAATTAAATTATTTTAATTACATTTAAAAATTTTCCTATAATTAGTCTATACATTTATTATATTTTTAAATAATTTCCAAATTACCTTTTACAAACTAAATATTACAATCAATTATTTATCGTTGTTTTATTGTATCTTCTGCAAAAATGCTTTTAATGAATTTTCTTGTAAAATTATTTTTCTAGATTGGGACATTACATTAAAATAATTTTTAATGGCCTCGTTGCTGTCTGATTCACTGTATGATAAGTGATCGTGGCTGTCAAGGTGAATACTGTCGCATTTAAAATGCATAAGTGTAAAACGCATTTAAAATGCATAAGCGATGACGGAACTAAGGGATCGTTCCGTCATCGACACTCTTCTAATATATTTAGAATAAATTAAATATAATCAAATTTTAAGCATTTAGTATGCGTTTTGGCATGGTTTAGATATCAAATAACGCTCATTACCTTTTTGGCTAAATGAGCTGGTAAACTAGAAAAGTCAAATTGAAGATTGTCCTCGACTGAAAATATTCGAGTTAGTAAGTCGCTAGAATATTGTTGTGATTGATCGTATATTTGAATATCCGCATCATCGAAATCGTCAAATGATCCTCGATTAAACGGAATGTTTATGTCATTAATCTAAAATTTAAACTAAAACATTTTCAGATAAAAATAATGAAATGCACGAAAACAAGTTATTTATCTTATAAATTGTTCCAAATTATAACTTGTGGTGTTAAATCATTACTTACGAACCGTATACTATTATAATATCATTCTGTATAATCACTTGTAGACAACAAATTGCTAAATTAACATAATATCACTTGAAGATCATCTGCTCATTAAATATGTAAACAGCTCGTGGTTTGCAATATCACTTGAAGATCATCTGCTCATAATATTAAATTCGTGGTTTGCAAATTATTAAATGTTGATCAGCACAAATCATTTGTTGACTTTGTGGAACCCCTGGGATCTTCATTATGCCCATGAATTTATATAGTCAGGTAATACAGTAACATACAGCTGCAGTAAATAATATTTCGCGTAAATCTTGTAAAATATCTTTCTACTTGGCTATTCTAGGTCTTTATAAATATTATTATTGAATATATGAAATTATGTAGATCACATATTTTCAAATCCACAACTTGATCTCATAGTTTTCGTTAACAAAATAAGCCGGAAATACCGTAAAGTTAATTTGGTTACTTGCAAAATAAGTTAAAAGAAATATTTTACATTTATTAAAATTAAATGTATTATTTAAATGTTATTATTTTATAACAATACATTACCTTGTATGACATAAGTAACTTGTGTCGTTTTAATTTCAATTTTTCAACGTCTAGTTCAATGCGATTTAATTGTTTCTTTAAATTTAATTTCTTTTCCTGTAAGTTTCGTATACGCCGTGAAAAATCAGCGATAGTATTTTCGCCGATTAGGCATTTACTTTGCAGTGACTGAATCTTTGACTTGCATTCGCTGATTTGAGCTTTTATTTCCGATATTATCTTAAATAGCGAATAAGTTTTAGAAGTTAATTGTTATGGCAATTAACAAATTAATCTTAACTACAAAAAGCATAATCTATAGCACAAATTTAAAACCAAAAGTATAAAATTCTCTTCTGTATACAACGTAGAGCGAAAATTACTGAGAATCCAGACATTTACATTACCTGAGTTAATATTTCAACCCACACTAAATATGACTCACTTCACTGAGTATTAAATGAGTGATATGAACCATTCACATTGTCTCACAAGTGGAAATTGTTTCCACAATAACCATTTACTAGTCAAATCACTGACAATGGCTTATGTGAAACTTACAAATGAGTGTGGAAATTCAAATGAGTTTGGCAACGCTGGCAAAATTGATAATTCACGAATTAAAGAATCAGATTGTGAGAAAATCTGATTAAAGGAAATGAACCATACGAACTTAATACTACGAATAAAGAAGAAATAGACGCTAAAACCTTAAAGCTTATTTTGTTACGAAATAAGCTTAGAGATAATATTTAGAAAAAAACAGTTAGTTCTGGGTTTCGACAGCGATCAGATATGCTTCTTATGATAAATATTATAGATTTCAGACTAAATATACTGGCGGTTTTCGTTACTAATATTTTAATGGGGAATTTAGGGCTTGCAAATATTATTTATAAGTTCGAATTTTACAAATATTAATATTTATTTACAAATATTATTTACATTTGGTAAGTTCGTTGCCATATCAACAATATCAAAATATTATCTTGACAATAATTTGATCTCATGTCCTCCTTAGACTCGTTAAGTTCCTCGTATGTATTGTTTATAGTTAATGTTAATATATCAATAAGGCAACAAAACTTTGTGGCTTAATTCAGGTTATAACATAACGTTGCCTTCAACAGCAATCACATGCATAACTGTGATATGTTTTGATACAATCTTATTAAGCTAATTTTACTAAGCTAAAATCATCGATGATACAATAATTACTATAAATTATCAAACTAATTTTATTCAACGATAATTGAATTTGGACTATAGAATGAGTGAGCATATCTTCAAATACATAAAAAACTGTTATTGCAGTTATGTGCTTATTTTGATTTGATTAAAATTCGGTTCTATATAATTATATAATTTAATATTTAATTTATAATTATAATATAAAGTATTTAATGATTATTTATAATTATATATTATTTCAATAAAAATATTTTCTCAAAATTTTTAAATTTCTAGTGTAAAAATCTAATTATCTCTATTAATATAAATATAGTCATACTATGAATAACTTATAATTCGATATAATACACTCAAATGTTCAATTTATATACTCATGTACATAAATATTTATGTACATAACAAGTGTGTGATATTATATATATACATCAAATTGTTAAAATATTCAATTCTGAATATATGATATGCAATTCTGCACTTATTTGGCATAACTTAAAGATTAATGATTATTAATATTAAAGTCACAAATTCCTAATTATTCTAATAATTATGGATTATCAGATCACTAATTAGTGATTAGATTACTAATTAGTGATTTTGCTTATCCTCAGACATAGAAGAAGCGAAGTTTTCTTAGTAATTATTTTTATTAAATCTAAAATTGTATTTGTTTAATGACATATTACTCGATGCGAGTAAACAAGATTAACAGAATGAGCAAAATAATATTTTAATTAAGAGCATTTGTAGACTTTTATAAATGACAATAATTTTAAACGTTATTAAATATAAATATTTATTTAAACTAATTAATTAAGAAATAAGCAATTAATATTGATAATGAGTTATAAAATAAATTTATTAAATACAATATTAAAGGGATTGTTATGATATAGCGATTTATTTAAGTACTATATTTTAACATATTATTCTTTTAATGTTTAAAATGAATTAGTTTATTAATTAATTAAAAATAGTTATTAAGGATAATTTAAAAATACGTTAATAAAAGACTAATTAATTTAGCAATTAAATAATAATTTAATAATTATAAAATAATTATATAATTAGTTAGAAAATATCTCATTTTAAATCTCAAAATATGTCTGGATATCAACAAGTTTAAAATTACTAATATGAAAATAATGAAATTTTTCACGAAAGAAATCAGTAAATTTTTCTTTGATAAAACAACGAATATCTGCACTTCACTTATTTCTACATGACATTTTCCCAATATAAAACGCTTATTTATAATTTTAATAAGGTCTAAATTCTTCTAATTTATTCAATAAGGTATAATGAAAATGTGATAATTTTTAAAATATTAATTTAATTTCTAATTTTAGTTTATTAATTCATAACTAATTAAAAATAGTTATTAAGAATAATTAAATTTGCAAATTTTAATAAATTACAATAATTTTTAATAAATAAAAATTAATAAAATAAATTAAATTTTAATAAATAAAACTTTTATACATAGCCTGCCTTATAGATTGAAGATCTGCGAATATGATAAAAACGTTTTTCTTGTAAACGATTGTATTTTTCTGATAATGCTAACAGAATTTTACGAAATATATAAATTAAAAGTTTCCTTATTTGATCCTGCTCCCGAAGTTCAATAAAGAAAATATGATCATCAAAATCAAATATTTATCATAAAAAAGTAGTTTTCGAGTGTTTATGAAGGCGTTTGTAAAATCATTTCTTAAATATTTAAATAAATTATTAAACTTTATTTTTTAACTTTTATACATTAAATTTTTTATTTTTTTTTAATTTTTTTCAACACAATCTTATCTTTAATTTATTTTTAAAGAAACTTTTGCATGTTGTGAAACTAAAATTTCTTATGATGACAGCAGCAGCTATTTAAATATTGAACTGAACCTTTTTATCGAATAAATTGTCGTTTCTTTGGTTTCATTCTATAAATGTATTATTGAAGAAATAAAGTTTAAATCTCAAAATTGTCAGTTTGCAAATTATTTGCGAACAAAAAGGTTTAGTTTTTCTTAAAAAACTAAACCTTTTTGTTTAGTTTTTTTCTCTTTCTTTCGTGAAATTTTTCACGAAAGAAATCAGTAAATTTTTCTTTGATAAAACAACGAATATCTGCACTTCACTTATTTCTACATGACATTTTCCCAATATAAAACGCTTATTTATAATTTTAATAAGGTCTAAATTCTTCTAATTTATTCAATAAGGTATAATGAAAATGTGATAATTTTTAAAATATTAATTTAATTTCTAATTTTAGTTTATTAATTCATAACTAATTAAAAATAGTTATTAAGAATAATTAAATTTGCAAATTTTAATAAATTACAATAATTTTTAATAAATAAAAATTAATAAAATAAATTAAATTTTAATAAATAAAACTTTTATACATAGCCTGCCTTATAGATTGAAGATCTGCGAATATGATAAAAACGTTTTTCTTGTAAACGATTGTATTTTTTTCTGATAATGCTAACAGAATTTTACGAAATATATAAATTAAAAGTTTCCTCTTTTTATCCTGTTCCCAAAGTTCAATAAAGAAAATTTAATCATCAAAATCAAATATTTATCATAAAAAAGTAGTTTTCGAGTGTTTATGAAGTCGACCTTATTTTATAATAAGGTCTAAATTCTTCTAATTTATTCAGTAAGGTATAATTTTTATAAAAACAATATAAAAATAATATTATAAAAATAATTTGATATAATTAAATCAATTAATACAATTGATTTAAATATATAGAATGTATAGAGCTTTATTTCATATCAAGTTTTGGTTTTAGAATCGAAGATTCATCACCTGAAATATCATTTGAATCTGACTATAAGGATTGGATAATTGATGGGTGTGTATGGGCACAGTGGTTTCTGCAAATATTTCTGAATGCAGCTTTCATAATATCACTTGCTTTAATTTTTCTTTGATGAAAAATTTTAATGTATTTATATATTAATAAATAAATTTACATATATATTTGTATAATAAAAATTTATTAATTAACAACTTCAACTCAGATAAATAACTTAATCTCAGATTAATCATGGGCCAGTTATATTTGTTAAATTTTGAAATTTTAAAATATTAAAATATAAAATAATATAATTTTTAAAATATAAACTTTAAATAAAGATATAAAAGATATCTCTAAATAGCATATTTAATCTAGAATTAACATTGTAATAATTTATAAGAGAATAATTGGAGAATTATTCTCTAATTATCTAATTCATTGGAGAATTCAACATTGTATTTTATTTTGTTTGTATCGAGTTCTAAAAGTAAGAAAAAATATTAAAATATTATTTATAATTTTTATAATTTTAATAAACTATAACTAGTTTGAAAATTGCAATAAATTGCAATTTTCAATGGTGAAATATTACCATTTAGAGCAGAGTTCCCTAATTTTTGGACTGTTTAGCGGATTCAAACTATTGGAAAAACACTGATGGGTACAGGATGGGGTTAATTATTTAAAATATAAATAATTATTTCATTACGATTAGGAATATTTAATACATTAAATATATTATATTAGGAGTAAACTAATAAAGAATAAAACATTAAAACATTAAAGAATAAAACACGTTTTAAAATATAGATATAGTAGATATTAAAAAAGTATTAACAATATTAAACAATATTAAAATTCAAAAAGTGCTTAAAAGCAAATAAGCAAATATTAACGCTGTTGGCTCATCGATAGGATTAAAGTAGCGAGCATAATAAAATATAGTCATCAAAATTTCAATGTTAAAAATGACTGCACAGATATATCAACTTAAAAGCAGGAAACAAACTATATATGACTTGTTTGATAATATTAATTATTAGGAAAAATAGATAGGTTTTTTAAATTGAAGCAAGCATCTTTCCCTACCAACGCAGATTTTATTTAAAATCAGAAATGATTTCAATTAAATTTGCAAAATGTAAGAAGAAAATTTTTCATTAAATCTATGTTAATAAAGCAGACGAGTCGAGTGATCGTCAGCCAACATAAGGACCGACACGTGAAACGTAGGTATTGGATCAGTAGCTGATGAGGTCCACCAATACTGAAATGTAGCGTACTGCTGTTGGCTTATAGATAGGATTAAAGTAGCTTGCAGAATAAAAGTCATCAAAATTTCAATAATAAAAATGACTGCAGAGGTATATCAACTTAAAATTAGGAAATAAACTATAGAGGACTAGTTTGATAATAATATATGTTTAATTAAATTAAACTATTTATTGAAATATAATTTTTTATATTTATCTTATTTTATCAAAATAACATAAATTGTTCGGTTCGTTTAAACATTAAGAGGAAGAAACCTTTATAGCTCCAGGGACTTTAATAATAAATGATAAGTGGAGGTCGTATGCCCGACAAGCAGATAGTGGTAACTTTGAACATAAAAGTGTTAACCACTTTTATAATTTTGTTTCCCCAAAAGATCCTATGGTTCATACTCAGGACATCGAAAATTTATAATAATTATTTATAAAAATTATTTATAAAAATTTCTTCAAGTTCAAAAAGAAGTTGAAGTCACAATATGGGAGTAATAATAAAGATATTGTGAGGTTACCTGGTTGAATTCATGTTTGAAAAAGAAGGATCATATTAAGAGAAAAGGGTTCAATCACTTTTTAATTTCGCTGTTTTTATTGTATGATTAAATAAGCTTTTTAATTTAAATTTGTATGTTTTTCTTTATTTTATTTACATTTTATTGTTTTTTTCTCTTTTTATAATTTTTCAAAAACGGCATGAAATATCAAAAACGGCATGATATATCAAAAACGGTATGAAATGTCAAAAACGGCATGAAACCATAAAGAACCGAAATGTCAAAAACGACATGAAAAAATAAAGAACCGAAATTATTGTTTACAAATATTCGAATATTGCAATAGTCCTTTTAAGTGTTATGTCACTTTCCATTTTTATTTTTTATTATTACTCTTAATGTTTAAACGCCTTAACCGTTTAAGAGCACATCAAACGTATTATTAGACAATATTATATATAAATATTATTAATATAACTATTATATTAATATAATATAATTTTTACATAAAATTTCATAATTTTTATTGCGGTAATAAGAAATGGCATCAATACAATTTCTGCCAATTTGGGTTCCGTATGGCATATATAATTCTATAAAAGTCTCAAAGTTACTCGATTGAGGAACCAGAAACGTGCATTTAAAGGACTATTGCAATAATCGAAAATTTGTAAACAATAATTTTTTATTTTTCTATTCTTTTCCACATTTAAACGTCCTGAACAATTTAAGAGCACATAGAACGTATAATTGAACAGTGAAATTAATCATTCTGTTACTTATATAAAATATAAATTCATTTCAATTCTGTATTTTTCAAATGTGGATTGCATCAAATTTTCAAAAGTCAAAAAGGAATGAATTAAAAAAATCAATTTAAAATGTTTCTTGATATTTGCCCGTTAAGTAAACGCCAGTCATTAAATGCACCCTTATTCAATATATGCTTACCTTATTCAATGCTAACTGATCTGATTTTGAATTGTGGTATTTTTGCTTAATTAGCTTAACGTCATTTTCCAAACGTGTTATAGATTCTAAGCAATTTGCTCAAAAAGATATATTCAAAAAATCAAGAGTGTACCTTGACAGTTTCGAGAGGACTCAAACTGAAGTAATGTATTAAGCTTTTCCAGTTGTTCATTGAATTCTTTACGCTTTTGCTCACGTTTCTGATTTTCAGCTAATTCACGGTTTTCGTAGACTCTAATAAATAAATGATAATTCACAACAAAAATGAATTTTGAAAAAGAAAATGTGATGTCACAAAATAACGTCACCTAACGAAAAACAGCGAAGTAAATAAAGTTACATTACAAAGTAATCAATCTATTTCAAAATGATTTAAATTTGTAATATGTACGATGAGTTTTAATATCGTAAGATTCAAGTTTAGTGAAATACAACTTATAATTTCTTGTTTTTACAAGAAATTTGTATTTTTACTGTAAACTAAACCTTAGAATTCTAATTCAAAGAGTGAATTCTCTTTGATGATTTAAAAACATCAAAGAGAATAGCCGCAGAGAATCTTATATTCAAATTACAACTATCATTATAAAAAGATCTACAGCAAGTCAAGTACAACATGCAAAGGTCGAGATAAGGCCGACCGAGACAACTAACTTATCGGATTTGCAATCAGTGAGATCAAATGAACGCAAAAATACAAATCGCCAAACGAACGGCAAGTCAGAACTTGCTCAGGACAGCCTAGACAAACACAAAAATTACAGGAAAGCAAGCCAGCGCCTGATTTCAGTCGGAATTTTCGCCCCATCTGCGCAAGCACGGGCACTCCTGTAAACTCTACATCTTCCCACTTACATCAGCTACTAGAATCAACCACCCTTATTCACTAGTCTTACATAAAAAAGTCGAACAATCGGTATTCGTCAATAAGAATAAATCACGCAACAATCCTTGCCGCTGTCGACTCATTCCCCTCAGAGTCAGAACCAGGTTCCCTAAAGCTAAGACTGGATCATCTCCTGGATATGTTAAGAGCCAATAGCAACAGATCGCTAGCTGAGAATTTGACGTCTCTTGTTAACCATCTCCTTGCAGGACCCACACCTTCTGAAGTGGCGCCCTACATCACAGGCGCGAACTTGATCGCATTGCCAAAAAGGAGGGGGATGGTTATGACTAATAGCAGTTGGCGAAACTCTTGTCGTCTCTGTTCGAAATGCATCTGTCTTAAACTCCGCAAACGCTTCACCAGCCTACTACAAACAACACAATTAGGGGTACCAACGCAAACGCAATAGAAAGTATCGGTCACAACGTTAGACGAGTCCGCGAGCAACATGACACGGACAACAACTGAACCTGGGTGACGATCGTCCTCTCGAACTCTTTTAACTCAGTGTCCAGTGCACACTTACGATCGGTGATCCGAGAGAAAGTCTCAGAGCTCTTGCCTGGTTTGACCTTACGTACAAGTACAAGGCACTCTTTCGTTTCGGCACACTCGATCGTCTTAACTCATGTGAAGGAATCCTGCAGGGGATTCATTAGGCACGTTCCTAGTCTCATTGGCTATTAAGAGTACAATTGAACATATTTCACATATCCCGGGTATAAAACCATAAAATACAGGTAGCTAGACAAGGCATGGTCAACTGGACGCCATCGGCAATTGCATCCACACTCAGCTGGTTAGATGCGAGCTTCAAAGTGATGGAGCTCGAGCTAAATTGACCAAAGACAGAAGTCATCGGATCTCTTCAAGCCGTTAACGTTTTCCTGATCTTACTATCCGAGGCGGTTTTGGAGAACACTTCCGGGAGCATGTACTTGCTAGGCATACCCGTTGGTGATGAGTCCTTCATGGAGATCCACCTGATGACGTTGTTGAGACCCACCCAATTGATGCAGTTGCCAAGCTGCCATACACAAGTTGATACCTTTTACTCCGACACTGATCTTTCTCGTCCAGGATAAACCATCTCCTCCACTCAGCCAATCCAATGATGACTAAAACGTTTTGTTAGTCATTTGACAGACAAATTGCTAATGTTTTCCAGAAAATATGCGCGTTCCAACTTCACGAAAACCCAAATCACATATGACACTCCCAATCTGTCTGGATGACTTCGGTATAAGATGATAACTGCACACGTCTCAGACAATTGCAGTCGACTTTGCAGTCACACACCCAACAATCCGCATCATGTCACTTCACCTTCAATGTACAACTTGTCGCTACCGCATCGTACGCTGTCAATGTCAAGGACAGGAAATATAAGTACAGGGTCGAAGCAGCAGTAGATGTTTTCAGCCGCTGTAGTGGAGATCTTTCGTGGATGGAACGATGATGGAAACAGTGTGATCAAGCTAGTTAGAAATAATATGAGCCGAACAAGCGGAATCGAATACGCAGTGACTGTCACATACTTATATCAGCCCATCCTCTTCGGTCTAATGAGGGACAACATCAAAGACATGCTAGCTCTACTCGATCAGCTTCCAATATTGGCTTTGGATTATGGCCGACAGGAAATGTCTGAACCTGATAAACGATTTTTTAATTATTGTATTATATTTACAGTTACCTGAAAAATAATATCATATTGAAAAAATTATAAATGTTAACTGCAATCTAGAAAAGTAAATTTATAAATAATTGCCGTTTACAAATAAATTTGTAAATGAAAATCTAGAGAATATCAAAATTCTAGGATAGCTGTAGCAATTTCAATAGGTTCGCTTTCGAAAACGGGCATAATGATGAAGTCCATTCTCATGCCGAAATTTAAAAATAGTATTTCGCGAAGACTGATGATAAACCTTCACATGCAAACTAACAGCACAGACAGTGTATCATCAATCTAGAAGCGATGATCAAAGGATCACCTGAAATCTATAAATATTGCATATAATTATGGTTTTTTGATAAAACAATCGGCAATTTCGTTTATATCAATTCTAAAGCATATACTGTTAAGTGATTTTGACGAAAGTCGAATTGTTTGTCTGGTAATAGATGACTATGATATTTAGAAAGTCGTGTACATATGATCTGAGTAAGCAGCTTACGAATAGTTGAGTAGATCAATTGGATAAGATTCTACGTCACTCTTATCTTATTATGTACTTTAGTGATGGCATTACTTTATGAAAATGGGATAGGATTATGGAAAACGGAACCGTTAAATGATTAAAACCAATAATCAACTATTAAACATTATATGCAGACATTAATTGCCTAATCCGTTGATGATCAGGGCCAGTAGTACTGATCACCAAGTTGGCTAGTGATATTTCGACTTTGGTGAAGTTAAGTGAATTAAGGTCGGTCAATACGGTTGACGCAGATTTATCGAGTGGATGAACAATTGTATCCATCAAGTTTGAATGACAAAGTACAAGAAAAAAATACAGTACCCGTCCAGGTAAAGAAATGCAAAAAGTAACTCATATTTTCTCACTAACAGTGTGATTAGTTGCTAGAAAAGAACTTTGACAGTTCGAATCACTGTATTTAATGCGATGAAATGAGAAATTCGTGAAACTTTTAAAACAAATAAGGTTTAAATATATTTGTTGACTAGTTAAATTTTCATTTTGATTAAAACATTTGATTTTATTTTTAAAAACCAAATTTTAGCATTTTGTATTCAAATTTTGGTTTTGTGATTATACTGCTGTGGTATATTACAATAAAAATTACAATTATAGAATTATATTTTATTTATAATCAAAGGTATAGTATATTACAGTAAAATATTAAAATTTTGATACCGTATGTTTGTGACATTTGCCAATTTGCAAAAGTCTGCGAATATTTCGTCTTCCAGTTCGCATTTGTTCGTCTCTAGTTTATTAAGCTCTTCCTTGACAGCGATTAAAGCTCTTTGGGCTTTATCTACCTCAGGCTAAAACATAAAATGTATTATATCAAATGTATTTATGAAAAATACGTGACATTTTTAAATTAAAACGTCAGAGAATAGCTCAAGCTGATATAGTTGTATTTTGCCAGCTTTGGTCTTGGCAAGAAATACAACTACGAAGTTTGCGAAACTTGACGCAAACTTCAAAGGTCACAGACGTAGTGATCCACAAGGAAACTGAAAATATTTACGATATTTTGAAACAATGTGATTAGTTGCTAGAAAATAACTTTGACATATCGAATCACTGCATTTTATGCGGTAAAAAAGAAATTGGTGATTAAATGAGAAAGTAGTCGTACCAGGATGACAAAGCTCATTTTTGGATAAGTCGATAATGTATTGGTTGGCATATTTGATGTTTTTTTATCAAAAAATTGAATTTGGATTATTTTAATTTGTTGATTTCAAATATTTTGAAAGAATTGAAGAGAGAGTGAAAAATGCTTTTACGGTTTTCATTTTTTGAGCTATTAAAAACTAAGAGTGACATATCTTAGTAATAATTAATAATAATTTTTATTGTACATTTATAATTAGTTTTTATTTATATTATTAGAACAATCTTAGAATTATCTTAGAATTATTTTATTTTATATTATTAGAATATTCTTAGAATTATTTAAAGTATTTAAACTTAAAATAGTTTTGTCATAAATGCATATTTTATCCTCTTAAATACTTTATAAAATTACAATCAAGATGTGATTTGTAATTTATTATTCGATGCAGTTTTATTCATTGCCCTTCATATGTTTTATAATTCAGCAAATTATTATATTTTACGTTTTGCAATTTTAAAGTCGAATTTTAGATGTTATTTTTCGATGATATCAGCATCAGCACATAAAACTTTTACAATAAAATGTGTATTTTAATTACGTATGACCTCAAGAAAAATGCAAGATCAAAAAATTAAATACAACATGGGTTGCCATACAATTTGCATTAAAAATATAGTAACATAAATACTTTCGAGAAAATATTAATAACTCAAAATATAATAACAAAACACAATATGTTTTAAATAACACAAAACATTATTTCGAAGAGCGTATGATAAAAATTTTAAAACTTATTATTCGAATATTTTAGAAATGTTTTATCTACGTCCAATGGATCGTTAGACGTTTAAAATATATTTTAGACAATATAATATTATATATAATATTAATATAATATTATATATAATATTATAATATATCGCAATTTACCTTGGCAATATCTTATATCTACTGTTTTAGCTATAAATATATTTTAAAATATTAATATTAATATTATGTCACATAATAATATATGTCACACCAATAATAAATCTTAGCTGTAAGATTTAAAATTTTTGAGGATTAAAATCATTGAATAAGAACTTTTCAACAGTAAACATTTTATTGTATTTCACCTAAATACGCATAAAATATGCATTTTATTAATTTATTTATAATAATATATTTTTGATTGACAAAGCAGTCAATATTGCAAAGCAGTAATATCAAAGTAATATATGAGTAATATTAATATTTTCTCGTGAATAAGAACGATTAGGAGTTTGCCAGGATCAATTAGTTCTATTTTACAATTCATGCATCCTCTCGATCCTTATGCATGGTTATCCAACTTTTTGCACATTGTCCCAAATAGAGCATAGTATGCTTATGAGAATTCACAGTAAAGCTCAATCAATATGTGGATGCGAGTTGCCTATCTTTGATGCAATTCTAGTCAATATTTTCAAGAAAAAGGCAAACTCGAACATTCTTCAAAAGCTTGCTGAACAGTCTTATTTATGCCACACCAATAATCATTTATACTGAGCTGCTCTACGATCAAATCGTAAGAGGGCAACAGCTTGTTGTATGACAGAACATCTAAAAATAGCTTTCACTACCGGGCTCTTGATCACATAAATTCGCGTGGAAAACAAACTTCGAGTATTCAAAATAGTTCGCGTTCCAAATATTAAACTACTATTTTTTTCTTTTTACAACATTATTTATTGTTATCATTATTTATTGTTTTCGAAAGTATTAAAAATTTCCGTTTTTTGGGTTTTTTGATAAATAAAGGATCTTGAATAAATGAATTAATATTAATAGATTCTAGAATTTTAATTCTAGAATATTAATACTAGAATATTAATAGATCGTTAACTTATTATATTATATATAATATTATAATATATCGCAATTTACCTTGGCAATATCTTATATCTACTGTTTTAGCTATAAATATATTTTAAAATATTAATATTAATATTGAAAATATTAATATATAATTGCTAAGTTGTCTAACATCTGCGTAAAAGATGTTATTCACATTTGCAAATCGGATTTTTTTTAATTTTTTCAAGAACATTTTCATGTAACATTTCTCAAAATTGTTATTATAAAATAAAAGTAATTTAGTAAATAGACAATTAAATAAGCAATTAGATATTCGCAACAAAATCGAAATCAAAAAATTGCAAAGTAAAAATTTTTATTAGTCACCAGACAGAAAAAAAATACCAAATATTAAAAATCGTCATTCCGCTTGATGAAAAGTTATCTTATTATTACATTATCTTATTTATAATCTTATTCTTATCATTATCTTATAATCTAATCTTAGATTATCTTAATATCTAATTATTATCTTATTATATCAAAAATTGATTCGAAACCTGCACTTTTGTCTTCTCTATATTTAATTCCTCGATTGTGCTCTTTGCCTTCTGAATATCCAAATTTATCCGTTGCACATCTTTATCAGCTACGATTATGCGGTTTCTAATAGCGCTATTTTGTGACCTGTTGAAAAAAATATTAAATTTGTATAAAATTTTGAAAATTAATCATTTTCATATAAGATAAAATTATACAAAATAAGATAAAGATAATTATTTATCTTTATGAATAAAGATAAAGATAACATTTATCAAAATTAACAGAGACCGTAAATTTCAAGTCATTAACATTTCGTCAATTTTAATTATATATTAAAATAAAATAATTAAATATTTAATTTAATATTTAAGTTATTAAACCATGCAAAGTTGATCAATTATGATGTCAACCTACAATCTTGGCAGTGTCAAATACGCTTTAATTATAAACCTTTAAATGTAAAATAATTTGAAACGGAATGAGACATTCTGGGGGGAATAATTATTTTTGTATCTAAATGCCATTCCCAGAAAAAAGAAATTAAATATTTCTTCGATATTTCGTTCGCTAACCGCGGACATTATCAAGAAGTATCTGAAACAATAAAACAAGTTAAGTTACAATGTATGAAAAACAAAATCATTTTGGACATTCAAATTTGGTTCGAGGATCTTGATAGCGACAGCCTCCATAACTAATCGGCGTTTTAAGTTAGGCTCGGAAATCAAAACTGACACATTGTTAAAGTCGATGTCATGCCCAGTTTGATGAGCATGGTCTGCTAATGCCGACTGCGCTGATGTTGTGAGTGCCTTCTTATGTTCTTTTGATCCAGTTTTTAGAGTACGTCCAGTTTGTCCAATGTATATGCTTATACAATCCCTACACCTAACCTTGTACACTACACCCATCTCATCAAAATAAGTTCTTCTTGGTTTGGTGACTAGTGCATCAAGATAATAGGTACATCGGGTACCATAAAACATTTTTAATGGTAATCATGACTGGAAAACGAATCTCTTTGTTTTATTAAGAATATCCTCACTTAAACTACCCATTGCGGGAATATAGAAGCAGTGTTTCAATTTTTGAGGACCAATTAAGTTGGATTGCGCGGAAGTGTGAATGCGTTCTTTTGTTTGCTTAATTATTCCATGTAAGATATCTATTGTATATTATTTAACTATGATTTCTTAATGATTTTGTGTAAGATATCTATCGGGTAGCCTAGAGATGTAAATATTCTAAAAACTTTGCTTAATTCGGCGTTTAGATAATTTGAATGTCCAAAATGATTTTGTTTTTCATACATTGTAACTTAACTTGTTTTATTGTTTCAGATACTTCTTGATAATGTCCGCGGTTAGCGAACGAAATATCGAAGAAATATTTAATTTCTTTTTTCTGGGAATGGCATTTAGATACAAAAATAAATGTAAAATAAAACGAAATAAATTATTTAATTGAAGTATAATAAATTATTTTTAATAATTAGTAATAATAAATAATTTATACAAATAATCTAATCTCCGATAAAAAAAATCTAATCAGTTATGAATTAAAAAGGAGAAATTTATTTTGAGCGGCAAAAGAGGATAAACGGTGCGCTTACAAGTCCACTAAAAATGACAAAAAAAATGACCAAACTGATCAACAATAATCCTGAGGACGAATTTTAAAGATTGCTAGTTCATATCAGAATTGGGTTATTAATACATTGCAATACCCTCTAGTTTTTGTAATAGTATTTTCACCTGCATTTTGTTCAGGATTTATCGAATTATGAATAATAACACTTAAATTACAAATAGTAAATTAAGTTGTACTTCTAATTGAAGTAAACACCGTCACTAATACACTCATTTCATTAACTTCAGGCCGCTTACCTTACAGCGAATACTGGTATCATGCCCAACAATTAATATTACCAAATGTATATACTTTAATATATATATTTAAAAAATATTAAAAAATCAAATATTTAAACGATATATATTTAAATATATTTAAAATATATTTTATATATTAAATATATAAAATATTTAATATTAAATATTAATATTTAAAATATTTAATATATAAATTTAAATCAATTAAACAATATTTTTTTATTATAAATCTTTAATCTCATTCTAGATAAAGAGAGAAATTTATTTTTAGTGGGCTTGTAAGCGTGCCAACGGCATGCTTACAAGCCTTCATAAAAATTACAAAAAATGATCAAACTGATTAAGAATAATTTCTTGTACAAATTTTGAATAGTATGAGCAAGGAAGTCGAATTTTTGTAAGAAGGTAGCGAATTCCAATCAAGAGGAGTACCAACAGGAAAGGAACAAAGGTGGTAAATTGTCGAATAATTTGGTGTTGAGGAAAAGGCAATAAGATGATCTTAAGGATAAAGAAGCAGGACGAGAATTATCGAGATATGGAAGACGTAAGTATGAAGGGAAATTGTGATTCAATACAAGATGGGTCAGGATAATTAAACGAAACTGAACACGATGACTAATCGTGGGAAGACATGAAAGATTGAAAATATGCTGAGATATAGGGCCAAAACGATAGAGACGTAGGAAAACGCAAGCTGCTGAGTTTACAATACGTTGGAGAGATTGTAGAGTAGTTTTGGGAGAGTTGGAGAACATGCTAAGACAATAATCGATTCGAAAAAATAAACGGGTGGATAAAAGGGAAAGACAGGAGCGAAAATCGGCTAACCTACGAATACGGTGAATATCACGTTATACCAGAAACGAGGAGCGTACTTTATTAGAAACAAATGGCTTGAGAGAAAGATGGTTGTCAAAGTGGAAACCGATAAATACGATATCATTAACGACACGAAGAATGGCTGAATAAACGGTATATAAGGTAATGATGAGGTGAGTGAAAATTATTCGAATGTTTCGTAGATAAAAATATATTTCAGAAAACTGTTGTTAAACTGATTTTACGTCTCTTAATTTATTATGTGATATTTGGCGAATGAAAATAAAGTTATAAAGTTTTGACAGCACCAAAAATATGATTTTAAGAATCATCCGCAAAGTTTCTGTTAAATATCAATGCATTTATTAGTTACATGTTAGCAAAACAATTGTTAAGAACATTTTTACCTCAGATTAAAAAGCTCGGATTCATCAAATGCAAACAAGTTTCTTAGTTGAAGATGTATTTCCGAACACTGTGTTTGTAATCGTTCGATCTTTTTTTCATCAAAACGACTTGCACTGTACTTTAAGGCTCTTAATATTACGGAAAAATTAAGCGAAACTACAAAAGGCTCTTACAATGAGCCTCCAGAAATTACACCAGATTTGTTAAACAAAGTTCCGTTAAGAGATACAACCTGTAAAATCCAAAATTGGTGAAATTGAAAGAATAATATAAGCAATAACGAATTAGAAGAAATAAGAATAGAGAAATAAAATTATAAGAAAAAAATTTATGAGTGACCGAAAACTTTATAAGTCAACATTGACGTTTAAAAATTATGCAGTTTCGTATATTTTGCAAAAACGTTTCTAATTATTTGTCGTACAAATACAAACAAATAAAGTTTAATACAAATTTGATATTCCAACAAAAATTAATATATAATTAATGGAAAATAATAAAAAATATAAATAAATTAATAAAAATATAAAAGTTACAAAGAACAGGTATATTTTAAAATAATTTATATAAATGTAAAAAATTATAAAAATCTAAATAGTAGGCAATTAAAAATTTCGAAAATAAAACTAAATAAATTAGATATTAATATTTACCATAAAAATTTAAATTAATAATTTTTTTGATGTAATTTATTTTTATTCCAAAAACAAAACTAAATATTAGGCAATTAAAAATTTCGAAAATAAAACTAAATAAATTAGATATTAATATTTACTATAAAAATTTAAATTAATAATTTATTTGGAGTAATTTATTTTTATTTCGAAAACAAAAGTAAATTTATTTTGACTTTTTTATAAATGTAGACTTGAACAAAGTTGAGGCAAATTAAAGGTTAAAAGTTAAGTTTTGAGTCTAAAACTTGACTAAACTTAATTTAACTTTGATTTTGAAGTATCAATATCAATATTTAACTATTTATAAAATTATTTAATTGATCTTGAGGAAAGTCATTATCGTTACAAATTGTTGCAATTCTTAAAACTTCATTATTTAATGTATTATATTAACTACGATATTTTATATTTATATGATTATAAATTGTTGCAATTTTCCTCAATGAAATTTGATTATCTAGTATCCTATTTGTTTTCCTATCAGTTTTGTAATATCATTTTTAAAATATGTATCTATTTAATTATTTAATTGATCTTGAGGAAAGTCATTATCGTTACAAATTGTTGCAATTCTTAAAATTTCATTATTTAATGTATTATAATATATGGTATGTATTAATGGTAATGAAAAAATGATTCATTTTATTTTTATTAAATTTGATTATCTTCCTATATAATCCAAATTATTATACAAAAAATAGTTTTTGCAAATTATTTGAATATAAATCTAAATTAAATTGAACAGATTACTCAGCACTTGTTCTTAAAGAATTTGAAAGGTTTATTTAGGAATTTTATTTATTAGAAAAGTTTATTTATTTATTATTTATTTAGAATTAAAAAATATCCTATTATTACATTTTATTTAAGTGTTTCTCTTTATCTGAAAATAATTACCTGGTGTGATTTTGTAAATAATTATTTTAATAAAATTATTATAGTCTAAAATTTTAAAGATTTTAATTTTTAAAATTTTAAAAATAAAATTCGTTCTTATTTTTGAAGAAATCATGTTTTTTGATACACATTCGATTAAATCTTGTGTGTTTCAGTTTAACAGAAAATAAGCAAAGAATAAATGAAAGTAATTTAAAAGCCAACTTTTAGCAATGAATTATTATACAAAAGCAAATTGAAAATCAGAGAATACGTGATAATAAATTCTGATAGTATTTGATCTAGTATTTTACTTTTGTATTTAAGACATGCTCAGGCATGTCTTAAATTACTTGATGTTAAATAAAATGCAATTGTTTTGGTGAAATTTTTTTCAACTCTGAGAATGGATATCTATCTAACTACTGGAAATATCGTTTTCTATTAGATTTTATAACATTTTTATGAAAATATCAGTTTTCTTTTAATTGTAATTATTAAAAGAATGGAACCAAATAAAGGACAATTTATTCGATAGAAAGGTTCAATTCAATATTTCAATAGATGCTGCTATCGTCAGGAACTTTAGTTTCGCATAACAAAAACGTTTTGCGTATTATCACAACTAAGTTGTTTTTTTTTCACCTGGTTTTATCTAAAAAGCTCTTTTTGTTTAGACGTTTCGACTTTACAGAAAAGATTCTTCAGTATTGCAATCAGTTATTAATAATTCAAAACTAAAGTCAAAAACTTAACATCTTATCAATCTTATTTATTAATAAATACCACTAATTCCTGTAATAAATACTAAGTATTTTATATTTCACTAACTGCTGCTAGTATTATTAGAAACAAAACAAAAAAAATATGTTTTAATAAAAAATCTAATTGGTCTTTTGTTGGTCCTGCTATAAAATGTCAAATTTATTTATAGATTATATAAATAATAATTAAATATTTATTAAGAAAAACTAAACCTTTTTGTTCGCAAATAATTTGCAAACTGACAATTTTGAGATTTAAACTTTATTTCTTCAATAATACATTTATAGAATGAAACCAAAGAAACGACAATTTATTCGATAAAAAGGTTCAGTTCAATATTTAAATAGCTGCTGCTGTCATCATAAGAAATTTTAGTTTCACAACATGCAAAAGTTTCTTTAAAAATAAATTAAAGATAAGATTGTGTTGAAAAAAATTTAAAAAAAATAAAAAATTTAATGTATAAAAGTTAAAAAATAAAGTTTAATAATTTATTTAAATATTTAAGAAATGATTTTACAAACGCCTTCACAAACACTCGAAAACTACTTTTTTATGATAAATATTTGATTTTGATGATCATATTTTCTTTATTGAACTTCGGGAGCAGGATCAAATAAGGAAACTTTTAATTTATATATTTCGTAAAATTCTGTTAGCATTATCAGAAAAAAATACAATCGTTTACAAGAAAAACGTTTTTATCATATTCGCAGATCTTCAATCTATAAGGCAAGCTATGTATAAAAGTTTTATTTATTAAAATTTAATTTATTTTATTAATTTTTATTTATTAAAAATTATTGTAATTTATTAAAATTTGCAAATTTAATTATTCTTAATAACTATTTTTAATTAGTTATGAATTAATAAACTAAAATTAGAAATTAAATTAATATTTTAAAAATTATCACATTTTCATTATACCTTATTGAATAAATTAGAAGAATTTAGACCTTATTAAAATTATAAATAAGCGTTTTATATTGGGAAAATGTCATGTAGAAATAAGTGAAGTGCAGATATTCGTTGTTTTATCAAAGAAAAATTTACTGATTTCTTTCGTGAAAAATTTCACGAAAGAAAGAGAAAAAAAACTAAACAAAAAGGTTTAGTTTTTTAAGAAAAACTAAACCTTTTTGTTCGCAAATAATTTGCAAACTGACAATTTTGAGATTTAAACTTTATTTCTTCAATAATACATTTATAGAATGAAACCAAAGAAACGACAATTTATTCGATAAAAAGGTTCAGTTCAATATTTAAATAGCTGCTGCTGTCATCATAAGAAATTTTAGTTTCACAACATGCAAAAGTTTCTTTAAAAATAAATTAAAGATAAGATTGTGTTGAAAAAAATTTAAAAAAAATAAAAAATTTAATGTATAAAAGTTAAAAAATAAAGTTTAATAATTTATTTAAATATTTAAGAAATGATTTTACAAACGCCTTCACAAACACTCGAAAACTACTTTTTTATGATAAATATTTGATTTTGATGATCATATTTTCTTTATTGAACTTCGGGAGCAGGATCAAATAAGGAAACTTTTAATTTATATATTTCGTAAAATTCTGTTAGCATTATCAGAAAAAATACAATCGTTTACAAGAAAAACGTTTTTATCATATTCGCAGATCTTCAATCTATAAGGCAAGCTATGTATAAAAGTTTTATTTATTAAAATTTAATTTATTTTATTAATTTTTATTTATTAAAAATTATTATAATTTATAAAAATTTGCAAATTTAATTATTCTTAATAACTATTTTTAGTTAGTTATGAATTAATAAACTAAAATTAGAAATTAAATTAATATTTTAAAAATTATCACATTTTCATTATACCTTATTGAATAAATTAGAAGAATTTAGACCTTATTAAAATTATAAATAAGCGTTTTATATTGGGAAAATGTCATGTAGAAATAAGTGAAGTGCAGATATTCGTTGTTTTATCAAAGAAAAATTTACTGATTTCTTTCGTGAAAAATTTCACGAAAGAAAGAGAAAAAAAACTAAACAAAAAGGTTTAGTTTTTTAAGAAAAACTAAACCTTTTTGTTCGCAAATAATTTGCAAACTGACAATTTTGAGATTTAAACTTTATTTCTTCAATAATACATTTATAGAATGAAACCAAAGAAACGACAATTTATTCGATAAAAAGGTTCAGTTCAATATTTAAATAGCTGCTGCTGTCATCATAAGAAATTTTAGTTTCACAACATGCAAAAGTTTCTTTAAAAATAAATTAAAGATAAGATTGTGTTGAAAAAAATTAAAAAAAAATAAAAAATTTAATGTATAAAAGTTAAAAAATAAAGTTTAATAATTTATTTAAATATTTAAGAAATGATTTTACAAACGCCTTCACAAACACTCGAAAACTACTTTTTTATGATAAATATTTGATTTTGATGATCATATTTTCTTTATTGAACTTCGGGAGCAGGATCAAATAAGGAAACTTTTAATTTATATATTTCGTAAAATTCTGTTAGCATTATCAGAAAAAAATACAATCGTTTACAAGAAAAACGTTTTTATCATATTCGCAGATCTTCAATCTATAAGGCAGGCTATGTATAAAAGTTTTATTTATTAAAATTTAATTTATTTTATTAATTTTTATTTATTAAAAATTATTGTAATTTATTAAAATTTGCAAATTTAATTATTCTTAATAACTATTTTTAATTAATTATGAATTAATAAACTAAAATTAGAAATTAAATTAATATTTTAAAAATTATCACATTTTCATTATACCTTATTGAATAAATTAGAAGAATTTAGACCTTATTAAAATTATAAATAAGCGTTTTATATTGGGAAAATGTCATGTAGAAATAAGTGAAGTGCAGATATTCGTTGTTTTATCAAAGAAAAATTTACTGATTTCTTTCGTGAAAAATTTCATTATTTTCATATTAGTAATTTTAAACTTGTTGATATCCAGACATATTTTGAGATTTAAAATGAGATATTTTCTAACTAATTATATAATTATTTTATAATTATTAAATTATTATTTAATTGCTAAATTAATTAGTCTTTTATTAACGTATTTTTAAATTATCCTTAATAACTATTTTTAATTAATTAATAAACTAATTCATTTTAAACATTAAAAGAATAATATGTTAAAATATAGTACTTAAATAAATCGCTATATCATAACAATCCCTTTAATATTGTATTTAATAAATTTATTTTATAACTCATTATCAATATTAATTGCTTGTTTCTTAATTAATTAGTTTAAATAAATATTTATATTTAATAACGTTTAAAATTATTGTCATTTATAAAAGTCTACAAATGCTCTTAATTAAAATATTATTTTGCTCATTCTGTTAATCTTGTTTACTCGCATCGAGTAATATGTCATTAAACAAATACAATTTTAGATTTAATAAAAATAAATATTTTTATATTTATATGTATATAAATTTTATATGTATATTTTTGTATATATTGACAATAATATATTGACACTAAGAAAACTTCGCTTCTTCTATGTCTGAGGATAAGCAAAATCACTAATTAGTAATCTAATCACTAATTAGTGATCTGATAATCCATAATTATTAGAATAATTAGGAATTTGTGACTTTAATATTAATAATCATTAATCTTTAAGTTATGCCAAATAAGTGCTGACTTGCATATCATTATTTGTGCCTGTTAAATTTCAAGTTAATATCCATAAAAATCATATATTTAGAATTTAATATTTTAACAATTTGATGTTATATATTAACATCACATATATAATATCACATATATAATATCTATATAATATTTTTTCAAAAAATATTATTACATATTTGGTCAAAATTACCTACATTATATCATAATTACCTACATCATATTACCCACATTAATATTCGAGTAATCCACATGTCGATAAAAACAATGAATGATACATCGGATCTTAATGAAGTTGTAACAATAATAAACTTAAAATATTAAATATTTAATATTATATAAATATTAAATATTTAATATTTAAAATATTTAATATTAAATATTTTTAAACCGATTAAATATTGATCGGTTTTTCAATACATCCTTACTAATAATATACGATGACAAATTACATTCAAAACTGTTTATGGCTAATAAAATTTGCATCCCATTACAATTTTACAGCTCTTCTTACAAAATTGCAACTGTAAAATGTTATGAAAACGTTATCACATAATGTTTTATACATTTGTCATTATTTGCAACAAATTCGAGATGCCCTCAATTATTTAGATTATATTTAAATGAGTTAGTATTTGGCGAATTAATTATGTTGAACCATGTACATGTGGATACTCAGTGATTAACGCTCAATAAGTCGAGGAATGTGATGTCACAACTGTTGTGCGATGAACATATGGTGAATGGTGAGTTTCGTAATAATTTTAGTTACTTATTTTATGTGCTCATTTTAAAATATACAATAAATTATAATAGATTATATAATATTATGTCGCATTTTCAACAAAAATATATAATATATAATTATATATAAGTATATATAATGAAGATGTTTATTAAGTCCTGAACTGCATTTTGACAGAACAAAAAAGTGCCTTGATACTGCGTTTGTATTTACATTGATACAATGATGAAATTTGCTCAGTTAGAATCCCTTCTCGTTCCTACACTTGATGTATTTGACACTAATGTGCAAACTGTTGTGTTTCTATTGTTTATTTATTTGGCTGTCCAATACACCTCGAAACATTCCGCTAGCAATCAACTTAATTATGTAATATTTGTGATTCAGTCATAGAAATTATTAAGTGGTCAAAGGAGATAGTGAATAGAATATTTATTGAAATCCAAATTTTTTAAATTTCAATAGACATTTTATTAACTCTCTCCTTCGATCAGTTAATAATTTTTACGAGTGAACAACAAATTTATAAGATATTTATTACCCTTTGCGTAAAACACCATTGCTGGGAATTTGTTTAAAAACAAATTAATTTGGCCCTGTATTGTTATTATATCTTTATGATTATATCATTGTGGGAACCGTTATTATTTTATTTTGTAAAAAATATTTATAATAAATATAAATCATCAGCGTCGCCGCTGTAAGTAGAGCGTGTGCGATTACCTTCAGACAGGCAACGATGATCAGCTCGCCACATAACGTCGTCAGCAGAAGTAACTGATTTTTGGGCGCGTTTCTTTCGTCCGTCATGTTTGGTGCGATATTCGCCAACAGTACCGCAGTTCTTCACTAGAGCGCTCTCTAGAAGAAGCTTTTCATCAGCGTTGCTGCCGGCAATAAAAGATAGCAGAATATGCTGCATCGCCAATTCCACTGCATAGTAGTCCGCGAATTTGCCGACAGTTTGTTCACTGCTTGTGGCGCAATTCAGTGTTTGGGATTTCAGTGGCATCACGACTACGACTACGCCCTGTTCGCTTACTTGATCATTGCGCGGCTCGTGAAATTGCTGGTAGTATATGTAATCGAAGACAAGCTTACTCTGCAAATCATGGATATCGATATCCAGAACAATATGGTCTTTCCCGTCAACGTAATAAAAACTAGACGATTGAATTGGCTTGATTTTCCGAAATGGAGTTTAGGTTAACAGGCTTTTGGTTTTCTCTGGCTTATTCTGTTCCGAATCTGATTAATGTTGTTGAATATCGGTCTCACTAGTTATACAAAGCGAAATTATTTGTTTAAACCTATTATCATCGATTCATCTCACTGATACTAGCTTCTCAATTGCGGCAAAATCGTTGTAGGTTTTAAGAGCACGTATTCGACGTGGTTTCCCTTGGCGTTTGCCGGGTGGCGTCGCACACCTGCCTCCTCTTTTATCAATATTTTGTAATGTTCGTTGCTGACTAGTCGTTATCCAATTCGTTGAGCTAGCATTAGCTTCCTTTAATCGTTGCTTTCGGTTAATTTTCTTATTAGTTATGTCCTCCAAATTGTTTCGTGGTGACAATCAATCAAGGTACGTGTTTAAGTGTCCAGTATTTGATGCTTGATCGTCGATGTCAATGTGAAATCTGTCGCGTTGCATTTTAAGTTAATGAGTTAAGGCTGTAGGCAATGATATGAGCTTCGACACGCTCGCTAAGAAATCATTTGTTGATGATCTTACCGTTATCGACCCCTTTGAAAGGTTAAAAGCTTTTTTGCGAATCTGCTAAAGCAAGTCGTTTTTAAATTTCTTCTCCTTAGGCGGCAATTTGTCCTTCTCTCGCTTGCTAGTAGTTTCGTTTCCACCATCAAATTTGATCCTAATATTAGGTGGTGGAGGAAGTTCCTCAATATGTGCTGTGGCATGTACAAGTAATGACCGTTTTGACTGATCGGCGTTATTTAAATTGTTCTGGAATGATTTTATTGTCTTATAACTCATCGACAATTTACATGGTTCAAGGGATATAACTGAATATGGCGTTTCTCCGTCATTCAAAGATTTGGATTAAAATTCGTCGTAATCTGGTAACATGCCGTCAACAGCATCTAAATCGTTATTTGTGTATTTGGAATATCGCGTAATAGGTGCATCAAGCATCGGTATGTAGATTCTACAAACACGTTTTTTTAAGACTAGCGTCTGGCTCGAATAGGCGTTCCTCAGATTCACATGTTCCTGTTAATGTGGTCAGAGGTCAATATTGTAAGCCGATCGAGTGAAGCTAGCATGGCTTTTTTGCGTTGACCTGCATTAGCGCTATTGAGATGCGCTGATATAATCGTGTGACCGTCAAAGAGTATCCCATTCGTCTTGTACGGCTCATATTGTTCACAACACGCTTAAAACACCATGTTTTCTTCGTCGTTCCATCCACAGAAGGTCTCGACTATGGTGACTGAAAACATGTACCCCGCATCTTAGACTCTGTCCATATATTTCATATTCGTTACATTGACAGCGTACGACGTAGCAGCGGCGAGTTTTACGTTGGCGACGGAATGACGGTATGCGGCTGGTTGTGTTGAGTGACTGCAATGTTTCTTATTAAAAGATTCACAAAACTTACCAGTACATCTATAATTATTTTTTACAGATCATCATAATATATCATAATATATTATAAGTTCAATATATTATAAGTATAACAATATCATAATATCTACATTGTTTTCATTGCCAGCTATAAAATAAGTCTTATATGCTACTTATGTAATTCTACTAATTTCTGTAATAAATACTAAATATTTTAAATTTCGCTAGTTGCTTCCTGCATTATTATGATTAATGTGGATTAAAAAATATGGAAATAGGACAAATGGTATCAAAATATCATATCTTGATTTCAAAATCTGAACAGACAGAACTCGTAGAATCAATAACAATTACTTGGATACGAGTGATATGATATTTCACAACAACGCAATAGTTGTGAAGCAATAGTTCCTGATGATAGCAGCAGCTATCAAAATATTGAACTGAATCCGACCAAATGAAGTAAAGCAGCTCGTGTACTGCGGGCAGTAAACGAGTTCACCGAGCAGTAAACTTACGGTTTACTGCTCGGTGAACAATTCGTATAGAAACGAATAATAAAATTTGGTGTGTGGTGGGTTCGAATTGCGAAAGTTTCTTATATGAAAATCATCTGTTTCTTATATTAAAAGAAACAGAATGAATGTTGAAATAAAAATATAATACTTGTGAGTATTAGATTTAATTTGTGAGTATTAGATGTAAGTATTATATCTGAGTATTAGTATTTGATTTTTTACTTGATCTTAGAAGTTATCTAAAAAAGCTCTTTTTTTCGCCTATACATGAAAATATTCTTTAGTATTGCAATCAGTTATTAAGAATTTAAAACTTAGGTACAAAACTTTATATCTTAATAATAAATCTTAGAGTTAAATACACATATATTCTCAATATATCGAAACATACATTTTATATCTTATAAAATATAAGATATAAAAACAAAACTATTTGTTATATATATCAAAACGTATTGCGTATAATCACAACTAAGTTGCTTTTTTACTTGGTTTTATCTAAAAAAGCTCTTTTTGTTAAGACGTTTCGTCTTTACTGAAAAGATTCTTTAGTATTGCAATCAGTTATTAAGAATTAAAGTCAAAAACTTAACATCTTATTAATAAATCTAATAATTTTGATTTATTAAAATATTTAATGATCCTATTTTATCTAAATATCTAGTATTTCACTAACTGCTGCTAGTAACAAAATATTAGAAACAAAACAAAAAATATGTTTTGATAAAAAATCTAATTTGTTTTTATTGTCTCTATCAATAATGGTTCATTATCAACTATTTAAAACCATCAAATCAGCTTTCTGAGTCGACATGTTTAATATAATTATAAAATAAACAAAACATAATAATAATGCTAAATCAAAATTAAATAATTAAATAATAGAATTTATAATTGTTTTTAGATTTTAATAAATCTTAGAGTTAAATACACATATATCATCAATGTATCGAAACATATATTTCAAATATTTATATAGTTTAGATGTAGTTTTTACACAGTTATGAACAAATTCATATTCTATAAAGCTTAAAAACAAGTCAGCTATAATTTGGCTACTATTACCACCCATTGGAACACCTTTTACTTGTCTCAATATAGATGTCCCTACTCTTAAATAATTTTGATTTATCAAAATATTTAAGGATTCTATTAATTCAATATTATCCAAATATTTGAATTCAATATTATCCAAATATTTGAATTTTTGAGAAGGATTATTACCTTCCATCTTGAATAAAAATGATTTTTAAATTATAATAATTTTTATTTACTATTTTATTTCTTATTTGTTTTATTTTATTTTTTAGTCATTTACAGGAATGGTCAACGCGCAAAATATATATCACGACAAACATATTATGGAAACTCTTAAAATTCCAATATTTAAAGTGTTACATTTAATATTATATTATATGCATGAATAATTGCATATAATATGTATATAGGCATATATACTTGCATATATATCCATATAATACTTGCGAGTACCAGATAACGCTATTGATTGATTCATTTTATTGGACTTAAATAAAGTTTTACAATTAAGTCCATATCATATTATCATTTCAGGTAACCGAGTCTATGTATATTAAATTATTTAACATAGTGATAAATAAAATAGTTAAATGTCGCCTTTAGATGTTAAAGGCAACATTAAATAAATATAAAAATATTTAGATATTAAAATAATTCAAATGTCACCTTTAGATATAAGTTATATATAAGTTATAAATATAAGATTATATTTATATAAGTTATTATATAAATATAATCTTATCTAAAATAAATATTTTTAATAATTATAGATAATAATGTATGACATTATCAAAAATAGGGAAATAAGAGTGAATGCTTATGAATGCGCATGCAAAAATATGTTTCTTGTAAATTTAAATATGTCATTTTCATATTTAAATTAAAAGTAGTTTTAATTGATGTTAATTAAATGCTCATATCTAGATATATACTTTCTTTATCATTAATATTGGTTTTATTAAGAATAAATCTACGTGGATAAATATATTCGCTTTTATTGAATAAAAATTAAATATCATTGATATTGGTTTTATTAATAATAAATATTAATAAAAACGGTAAATTTGTTCATTTGTTGAATAAAAATTCATTGGGTTAAATCATTTTTTAAATAAAAACGATTTATTTTTACGTGGTAAATTTCCTTTTTTATCATCCTTTTTATCATCAATATCAGTTCTGTTAAGAATAATGCTATCCGGATAAATTTGTTCGCTTATTCGTCCGCGACGTATTGCAATACTATTAGGATTTGGCGACTATTTCTAAAACAAATATATTATCAAGGCAAATTAAATTATTTAAATGATTTTGAAGAAAGTTAATATCATTACATATTGTTGCAATTCTTAAAATTTCATTATTTAATGTATTATATTTTATATTATATGGTATGCATGAATGCTCATGCAAAAATATGTTTCTTGTAAATTTAAATATGTCATCTTTACGATATAAATTAATAGTAGTTTTAGTTAATGCTAATTTAATGTTTATATATAGATATATAACTTCTTTATCAACAACATTAGTTTTATTAAGAATAAGATTAGTTGGATAAATTTGTTAGCTTATTGAATGAAAATTGCTAGAGTTAAATACATATATCATTAATGTTTCGATACATAATTAATATACAACATATATATTAATATATATATCAAACATATATATTAATATATATACTAATTAATATATTGATTATTGTAATCTTATCATCTTATCAATCTAAAAAAAATTAAAACATTTAATTTAAATTTGTTTAAAATTAATTTTTCAAATGTAGCGTTTTTGAAATTGCAAATAATAAGGATAACTTAGCCAACATATTTAAATGTAGATGTTATTAAATTTACCTTAAATTTTCTATCAGATCCAAAAGCTATTTCTCTTGCAACATCGTCAGTGTTAGTTACTAGCGTATCTCCTATCGCAAAATATATTGCGTTTTTAATGTCAGCCGGTTCATATTTTACAAGGTCAATTAAAAGCTTCACCCGATCATCAATATTACTAAATACAACAATACATTTTTGTTTAAATATGAATTTATTTATTATTTGTTAATTTTTGAACATGTCAGTTTCAAATATTTTTATAGCCGCTCGTTATTGACAACAAACGTCCAATTTTACCAATTAAAATATTAAAAGGCAATGTTATCCATAATGAAAATTTGCTAATTACTATGAAGAAAGGTTAGAGCGTTGACATATTACATTTATTGCTTATGTTGACGTGCTATTGAGTGGATTTCTGATCCAAAAGATACAAAGTCAACAGTGTAGAACTGCGCTTTATCACAATACGAAAGGGTTTGAAACGCATTCAATGATATAAGTTTTTATCTATTTAAGTTACGTTGTATACATTAACATATATATTAATATATAAAACAATATATACAGACATTTCTCCGTAGCTCATGAAATTGCAACGGAATGTTTCAAGAGTATCTTAATTAAATTTAAGTAGATATAATGTATGAAACTAAATAGAACAATAAACCAGAAACCAAATATTTTTTTAAACTTTTTGATATTTCACACTTATTCACGCAAAAGTACTTACTATAAAGAATATGACTTCGAAACCGTGACCCGTATGGATTACTAATATTCAAATTGTTGTTCTTTGCAACAACAATTCAATTAACTACATTTCAGTAGATAAATACTCTGATCTAAAAGACAATAACATTTTGTAGTGCAAGATCCGTTTGTGGAATGTCTTGAATATCCATTTAGCTACTACTGCAAAATATCAAAATTAATATTTGAAAATATCTTTAATATTTCCAAATGAATATTGAAAAAAAAACAGTTTCAGTATAGATAAATTATATAAATCCCAAGACTTTTGAATGGAACAAATTTTGAATGGAACAAAAAATATAAAAATACTAAAAATATACAAAATTATTAAAATCACAACATGATTTTATTGTAATATAAATAATTTTATTTGCTGATCGATTAAGAATGTAATTTTATTACGTAATAAATTAGTACCTCAGCATGGGATCAATCGTTTTAACTTTTATGGAATTTAAAGGCAAGAACGTTTCTGGAAAATACCCTCGGTCTTTTAACATCTGAATGCAAGATCGTGCAGTGTTTTGATTGTCAACTATGATAGCATCGAGGTTTTTTCCAATCACCTTCGCCAAAGCAATTTGATAACGATTATGAACTGGGTGACAAAAGTCAATTAATCTTCCAAACTACAAAGAAAATACAAAGTCATAATACAAAGTTATTTTTATAGTCCAAGCTATAAAGTTAGTTTTCCTATTGAAATGCAGGATAAACTTGCATTTATTTTTCATAAATGCAAGCTTTACTTTTAATACAATTTTCGTTGATATAATTGATTTTTTAATTTGTTATTTCATCTTCACAATCTCTCACTCTTCTTAATTTATAGCTAACTATTTATAATAATTTATAATAATTTATAAAATAAAATATGAAAACGCGTATTTAGGTTGAATATAATTTAATATTATATAATTCAATATAATATAATGATATATTATATAAAATATAATGATACATTATATATCATATATTAATTTTTTATAACAATATTTATTAGAATAATTTTACAAATGTGTAAGTTCTTTCAAATAGGCCTTAACCGAGTTGTTTCGTAACATTTCAATTAGTTTGGCGAATCATTAAGTGGATTCGCTTGACTGTTAAGGTTTCTTATGAATGCTCGTTGAATTGCAAAAGATATACATTTTGCGAGTATGAATAAGATGTTGCTTCTTAGGTGAGTGATGCATTCGTGATAGGATCAATTGTGTTTAGCCGTCTCTTGACGTGCGATCTGTCCTAATACTCTGTCTGCATTTGGACCTATGTTTCCTAGCGCAGAAAATATGAGAGGGTGAAATCCGGAGCACTCGATTTTCGCCACTCGTTCAGCATATTTGGCTCGTTTTCTATTCTCATGATAGTTATGCGAATCGTTCATCCGTTGGGAATACGATGAGGGAAGCGGGTTAAAAACACAAACGTCCATGAAGGATCGCTCAATGATTGTTCCGAACAGATTATTGCATGCTATGTCTAGTCGATCCGACATTTCTGTAGTTGTACTGATGTTATCAAATAGTATTAAATCTGGAATTGGTAGGAATAACGGATAAATAACAACATTGACACACACATCACGAAGTGCTAACGCGATCTTGTCTCTTATTGTGTTATGTCGCATGAAAGGTATTCAACCAACATGACATGAGAGCGCATATCCGTTGCTGAAATTCTGCCACAAATACATTTGGATAGGGTGTTTAGTGGTTCGCATCCGTATCTTGCTGATATCGCGTCTTGAAATTGTTGCTTCGATAAGTATCGGCCAGTTTGTGTAAGAAGAAAAGTGCTAAGCCATAAGAGGTTCCAGAATTATTAGTGATATGTATTATATTCTCTTCTATTTTTTGTTAGTTCGTCAAATATCTGCATTTGCATTTCTTTGTATCGCAATTATTTTTCTTCCTTTATTTGCAAGGCGATTTGGGATTGAATAATTCCCCATCGTAAGCAATCTAAGTCGTTCATCATACATTCGTAATGAAAATGTGTATTCTTGTGATGTATTTGAGCTAGATTTATTTATTCAAATCCCCCTAGTTTAATTGATAGCTGAACAATTATCTCCCATTTCGAGTGTAAAATACTTTGCCCGATTATCTGTGGCAATTTATCTCTAAATAATATTGAATCTAGTTCTTCTAGCCATTGGGAATCGATTAAAGTTGTTATTTTCAGGTGTGCCCATCTGAACTGTAGATTCTTGATGAGCAGAATGAAAGCTAAGTGGCTATCTATGACAGTTATATCTGTTAATAATTTGATCTATTGTATCCAATCATCTGCAGCTTTTTTAACAATTTCTTCAATGTAGTCTGATTTATCGATGAAGCTACCGTGTATTTTCACCCATGTTGTCACAACTTGAACATTATTTTGCCTAAAGAATAATGGTTCTTTATGTATATTTGTTGAATGAATAATCAGAGTGCATTTCGATGGATTGATGTAATATCTAAAACCATGACTTATTTATTGCAGAGTATTTAATAGGACCGCGTACAATTATTTCGGGAATCCTATTTTCTAACTCTTTGATGAGCGGAAGTGAGGCAGCTGCGTATGCAGCCATCGCGAGGGGTCGCCCTGCGTGAATCATTTCTCTGAGCACAATAAATCTTTCTCCAATTCCATGGGTGTAGGTGATGCGTAACAATTACTTAGTATAATCATTATTGACGGACATATTTTGTTCATGTTTTGAAGAGCTGTATGTCTGTTTACACAATTCAATGCGTTTTGGACATCTAGTAGTAGAATACACTTATCATTCGACTTTTCAAATTTTTTTCTAATCGAATATGTTACCGATTCTATTCTGCATCGGTGTCCAGCACATTGTTGAACTTTGACAGCAATCTTAATCAACTTACCGCAAATTCGCTTGGAGATTACTCTTCCTATAATTCGACGCAGTACTTCTTCGATTCCTGTGGGGTGAATATCTAGACACTTATTCACTGGTACCAGCCTGAATAATTTAAAGGCTTAAAAGTTGAATATCATTTATTCGTGTTGTTGCGATGCGTATTACAATATCTGCAACTTTATCAGCTAGTTGTTTTGACTCATTACCATGCTGTGTCAGTAAATGGCACCAAATCTTCGCATCCATCCCGGATGGTCCCGCGGATCCTTGTGTTTTCTTGCAGGCAGCTATTACATCATCGTGTGTAAAATCATGAAATATGATGCTATTGTACAATGAGCATTCATTAAGCGGTGAGTTAAGAGTGCAACTTGGATCTACTTGAGTTTGTTTTGGGTGTATATTCGTGAGCTTAATGAATGCAACTTAAGAATGCAACTTGGATTTACTTGAGCTCGGTTTTGGTGTAGATTCTTTAATTTATCAACAGTATACCCTTCAAATGGTTTACTTGTGTCTAGTATTCTACAATTATAATAATTATCATAATAATTTTCTACAAAAACATTAAAATCAAACTTGTGCGTAAAGAAGTAAAGAAAATCGCTTATATCGGACTACTTTGTTGCTCTGCTATTGTAATTTCATCCGCTCAATATCTCACTCTTCTAAATATTGATTGGTAATTATTGTTTATAGACAATAATTTATAAGAAATTATATTATATTTATATACTTTAAAATTTACCTTAAATTTACATTTATTAAATTATGTCATTTTATTGACTTAAACTCGGCTTATTTATTTAAAACAACTTTTTACGAGAAAACTTTAAAGTAAGGCTAGGCTCATTCATCGATGTGGAATGCGATTCTCAATGCATTCAACGTCCCCTGAATATAATAAAACTTAATTATTAATTTAATAATTAATTATTTATTATTTATTAATTATTAATTAATACATTCATCTATTAACTATTAATTAATTATTACATAATTTATTATTTTAAGAATAAAAAATATTTGATAATGTATGTGCTTACTAAACACAGATCTCAATGTTCAGTTTAAATAATTTGTTTGAACTTGCTGGGTAATTTGTTAATAATTAAACTAACCACTCCAGTTATCGATTTAAGATTATTGATGACTTCTTTCTTTTTTGCTTGTCTAGAATTTTCACCAAATTCCAGCTAATCAGGAGAACAATTATTAACTGATCTGACTAAATATAATATACTTTGGCTTCACCAAGTTCCATGTTAAGCTCAGAAAACTTTCTCTGAAGATCGTCTTTCTGCTCTTTTTGCTGATGTATTGACCGTTCAATCTCACTGTACGCATTTTCCTTTTCAGTTAAAAGTTTCTCCTGCTGACTATAAACAACAATCAAACATATAATAAAAGCATTGGATATTTTTTTAAAAAAAAGCAAAGTTTTTAAAAATTATTACATACAAAATAGTGCAAAATATTGCAAATATATTTAATATTAATATTATTATATAATATATTATATAATATATTTAATATTATATATGTAATATTATTTTATATAATAATTCATTGAAACTATATAATTCATTGATAATTGAAAGGCAAGGATGTGCTAAGACAGGATTTTATGACGTTAATAATAATTTATTTCAGTGGCAAATGCGTGCAAACTGCACGCTTACATGACCACTAACAAACAAAGAACTGCAAAAGTCACAGATTAATTACTAAATTGTTGAAATGGAATTGGATTTGGCGTTTAAAGTACGGCATTGAAGTTGATTGGCAGATATGAATGGGCAAATGATTCCACGAGAGAGGAGCAGCCACAACGAAGGAGCGGAAGCCAAAAGAGGTAGAGTAGATTGGGACATGTAAAAGAAGGGAATTATGGAAACGCAGAGCACAATACACAGGACGAGAATTGTCGAGTAAAGGAAGGTTGAGAAATGAAGGGGTATGATAAGACTCCTTCAGACACAGATGAAGGAAAACACGGACGGCTGCGTTGATGATGCGTTGTAAATGAAGAAGAGTGGATTTAAGTGAGTTGGAAAATAGACTAAGACAGTAAAATCTAAACTTATTGTAAGGTAATCAAAATAAAGATGTAGATTATAAAGCGAATATAACATCGATAGTTTATTGATTACTGTATCGTTATTGCAGCATAAATTATGTTTATATTTTAAATTTGATATATAATAACGATCTAAATATTATTATAAATAAATTTACAATAATAAATAATTATTATATTATTTACAAGGGCTGCATAATGGTTATGATTGTTTAACCATGAGAAAGGGAGTGTTGGGGATGAACGGACTCGCTAATCTGAATGCGAATGGTGTTGAATTATTGCACTTTTGTTCTCGTAACAATGTATGCATAACCAACACCATGTTTGCACATAAGGAAATCCATAGATGCCCATACCATCAAGATTTTCTCAGTCACAGATCAATGATCGATTTTGTAATCGTTTTATCCGATCTGCGACGTATTGTTCTAGACACTCGTGTGAAGAGAGAAGCTGATATGTCAATCAACCACTACCTTGTAGTTAGTAAACTTCGATGGCTGGATCGGATGCTAGACAAGCCTTGTAAACCAAAACGTTGTGTGAGGGCGTGATAGGAGCGTCTAGTAGATGTTTCTGTCAAAGAACGTTTTTCTGGCTACATCCGGGAGGACTTTTCTCGGTTGCAAGAAGAGATGAAAAACATTGATCATGAATGGAAGATGTTCAGATCCTCGCTTGCCAAAGCAGCTGTGAAAAGTTGTGACTCGAAGGCATTAGGTACTTGTCCAGGAAGGAATCCTCGAACTGCTTGGTGGACATCAACAGCAAGAGATTTTGTCCAACAGAAGAAGCTAACTTATAAGGGAACTTTGTCAGATAAATCGGTGGAAGCAGTAAACAAGTACCGAAAAGCAAAGAGAGCTTCAGTTCGAGCAGTTACTGAAGCGAACAAGGCGGCTTGAGAGAAGTTTGAAAAGCACTTAGAACTTTATTATAAGTCAGCTTCGAAGATGTTCTGGAGGACGATCAGGAACCTTCGTGTTGAAAAGCAGAAAACTCCTCGAACTGTCTAAGACAAGAGAGGATATATGCTGACTGACGTTGAAGAAATTCTTGGTTGTTGGAGCGAGCATTTTAAGAGTCTCCTAAATTCGATGGATATGCCTTCTCTTGATGTGGAGCCTTTAGAACACACGGAAAAGCTCATCTCATTAAAAGTAATTGCTCTTGTTAAAAATTTCGTAATAAGAAGTTTTCTGGCGTAGACGATGGGCATGAAGTGGCTAACACGGATCTTCAACGTTGCATTGATGTCGGACAAGATACCTAGTGAGTGGCGAACTGGGGTGTTGGTCCGATCTTTAAGAAAAATCACCGAAGAGTGTGTTCCAATTATCGGTCATCACTCTTCTTAGCCAAACTGGTAAGCTATTTGATAGGATTCTTGAGTTAAGGATACTGGTTATAATTGACGGACAGTTGCAAGAGGAACAATGCGACATTCGTCCAGGTCGTGGAACTATGGATCAAATATTTACTCTCTCAACTATATTCGAACGGTCTTGGGAGTTTGCTTAACCGGTCTACATGTGCTTTGTAGATTTAAAGAAGCTTTCGACCAAGTTCTGCGAGAGAGAGGTTGTGAGAGGTGCAAAAGAAGTATGAAGTACCACACTATTTTCGGGTATGTGGCTTTTCTGTATGAACAAAGTATGAGTTGTGTTCGTGTTCTAGGTAGGAAGTCTGAATCATTTCCAGTAAGCGTTGGACTTCGTCAAGGTTGTCCGTTGTGTCCACTTGTGTTCCTTGTTTACATAGACAAAATTACAAAGCGGGCAGCTCTGTCGGATGTCGGTCTTTAGTTCGTTTCTATCAAGATGCCATCCTTGCTTTTGCAGATGATGTTGTCTTGTTAGCTTCGTATCCTGATAACTTACAATGCCTACCAGATCGATTAACGATGGAATGTCGAGCGGCAGTGATGTTGGTTAGTACCTCTTAGACTGTCTCTATGTTTTCGTCTCGGATTCAGGTGTCAATGTAAACCCGGATTGGGGAAAAGCTTCTTCCTAGTATTGATGACTTCAAGTATCTTAAGATATTGTTCTCGAGGGAAGGCAGGAACATCAGGGAGATTGATAAGCGGACCTGTTTAGCTAACGCAGCAATGCGCTCTTTGTAAATGTCTGTCGTGATGAAGCGGCAGCTAAGTCTTCGGGTGAAACTTTCGGTTTAACACGCAATCTTCGTTCGTATCTTAACCTATGGTCATGAGCTTTGGGTTATGACAGAAAGGATAAGATCTTAGATACATGCGACCGAAACGAGGTTCTTTCGCGGTGCGGCCGGTCTTAGCCCTAGAGATAAGTTTAGGAATTCGGTCATCCGTGATGGACTAGGAGTAAAGTCGCTGCTTCTCTACATCGAAGAAAGTCAGTTAATGTTGCAATGACACGTTCTGAGGATGTTAAGGAATCGCCTTCCTCATAGGGTTTTCCATGCCGGACTCCCTGAAAAGAGACTTCGAGGTAGACCTCGATACCGGTGGGAAGATCAAATTTCGAAACTGGCCGAGCAACGCCTTGAAAGATAACTATGATCTAGAAAGAGAACTATCTGAAAGTGAACTCTAGTCTGTCGCCCAGGATCTCGATGTCTAGATTAGTTTGGTTCACACACTGCTTCCACGACCCGACATTCGGACTAGTGGTTGACAAGAAAAATCTTGTGTTTTATTATTTGTTTTTTTTGTCAAGAAATTGTTGTTATTCATTTTTAAAACTGGTGTTGTGACATTCTTTGATCAAGTGTTTGTGTTGTATATTCGATATAGTTTTGCTCAGTGTTACAGCCGGGCTCCTTACATCTAAAATGATATACACATTACACTTGACATCTAATTTTGGGCCGTTCTTCATTACTAGATGTTTTAATTGGTTGTATTTGGTAATAATATTCAACGTTGTAAGCAATATTGAAGAACGCATTGTCGAGAAATTGTTGTTGTAATTAAAAAATATATTTTTCTTCAATTAAAATTTTTTGTTTTGTAATTCTTTAATGATTTGTGATAATTATTTTTTTTGTGTTTAATATAAATCAAATGAAAATCCTTAATAATTTGTGATAATACAAAAATATTATGTTCGACTTTTAAAAATAAATTTTAAAGTAAGAACTCAAGTTTGAAAGGTTTTCTAAAATGAATCTAATGTTATAATTTTTATTTTATAGAAATCTATAAGAATGCATAGTCATTCTTAGTGACCAAGACATGTTGGCATTATGAATCCGGATTAGTGATTGATAAGAAAAATCTTGTGTACTATTATTTTTCTTGTCAAGAAATTGTTGTTGCTTCAGCTACAGTTCTCAATCAACTTTTTTCCTATGTCGATTGAGGAAAAATCGACATTTTTCTTCAATCGACAATTTTAATATATTAAAATTTTAATATATAATTTAATATAAATTTAATATAATTATAATTAATTTAATATAATTTAATATAAAATTTTATCAATATATTTTATAATAAAATATATTGATAATATCTAATAAGAATCTAATATGTATCTAATATTTATAAATCGAAAATAAAGATAAATAATAAAAAATAATTAATTGTATAAGGTTCTATAATTTATATAAAGTTATATGTCGTATTAAGAATGCATAGTTTCAGTAACTTCAAAGTCCACCAAGTTCACAGTCAATAATAACTTGTCAGTAGAACAAACCAGATCAGATATCTGAGGCTATGTATTTTATACGACATATAAATAATTATAATTTTATATATAAATAAAAAATAAAGATAATTATAAATAAGAAATAATTATATAAGATTTTATACAATTTTTATCAAGTTAAATATAAATAATTAGATATTTTATTTATTTTATCAAGTTAAATTATTAATAAATAATAAAAAATTAATAATTAAATAATTATAAGTAATTAAAAAATAATAATTGATTTATAAGATTTATAAATAAATTATCATATAAATTAATAAATAATTATAAAAGATTTTATTTCAAGTTAAAATAGCATACTTGAGATTATCGATAATTATCAGCTCACATTAATTATTTTGGTTATAATTTTGGATTAACAGGTTTCATTATAAAATTATATTAAACTGTTCATCAATAAAATTGAAAAACCTTTATACATAGCAATTGCAAAAAAATGATGGTATGAAATATAATAAAGATCAAACAAAAGCCGAATGTATCAAACGACGAAACAAAAAAAGGTTGATTCATATTAAAAGATCAAACAAAAGCTGAAGAAACAAAAGACGAAGAAACTAAAAAAGGTTGATTCATATTAGTGTTATCTTATCCAATTCTTAAGGTCATATTTTCCCTTTGCAGGTTAATGCACCCTCTGAAATATACAAATGTCCCCAATGAGCACATGCATCCTAATTTGGAAAGCCCAGTTTCTTAACTTTAAATAATTAAAGTTTTTAAAAAACGTTCATTCGAAAAATGTGCATTGTTTAATGCAAAATAAATAAAAAATCTTTAATAAATCTTTACATAAATCACAAAGAATTTGTGAAAGCGCAGAATTCTAAAGAAATACAATTTTTTGTTTAATAAATAGAAAAATAAATTAATTAAAAAAGATACACATTATATAGATACCTCTTAAACAAAATACTCTGTTCTTTACGTTGCTCCAGATCTGTAAGAATTGTATGCTGTCTTTCCATCTGCTTCAAAATTTCGTCTAATTTTCGGGTTGCATCTGCTACATCATTCGTTCGCTTCCAATTAAGCTCCTTTGTGTTTGCAATTCTCTGATTTGCCTCAGTACATTTTAAATCAGCGTCTTCACGCAACGCAAAATACATGTCCTGCAGCTCCTCAACGCTGATAGATCTGTTTGACGATTTCTGAGTGCTAAGAGTTTGAGATACCATTGGAGAGCAACCAACTACATCTGTATTGCATTCAAGTTCAAACAATTGCCGAGCAGCTTCAACATCAGCAATCGATTTTTTATAGGATTCCATGTGTTCAGTCGATTTATTCGCCACATCAATCGAGCGTAACAGTGCACGACTAAAAAAAATCGAAAATAAAAGTTTTTCTAAATTACGCATACTTAACAGAATCGAATTTCACGTCTAAGTGAGAAATATCCTGTCTTATTGTTATGCTCTGTAGCTGTTTCTCCTTGAGTTTGTTATCCTAGACGATACATGAATTATACACATCTGCAAAAGTTTTATCACAAAGGTTTACAAATATGCACTGACATTTTGATTTTTGACTTTTGGTTTCTTTAATGTTTTTCTGGATCAAATTTAGTGAGTATTTAGTGTTTAGTGTACAAATAGCAAACTTGTTGATTTATGTAATTTCCTGAAAATGATAGCAAAAGCTATCGAAAAATTTGTGATCTTTTCGTTCCTGTAAATTAAAAAGGGAATATTTATTTTTTATATTAACGTGATGAGAGACGACACACACAGTATCTTTAGATTTTATCAACAGCGCTATATGTCAATATCGCAATTAAAAACTTGTAATTACTGAAGATGATAGCAAGAGCTATCAAAATATAGTAGCCATTTTTAAATATTTTTTATTTTGTTATATTTATAGTTCTTTAATAAATTTATTAATTCCGAAGCGATTATTTCAATGTAATAATAAAAACAATATCTGGTCAACTATAGGAAGTTATTCGAGACGATTCGGTTTAAATTACACGACAATTTATCAGCGTACGAAGATAAAATATTATTAGACAACAATAATAATGATGCTATGATGTTTATTTGAATAAAACTTCTTGCTTTTCACTTCTATCGATTATTGAAATCGATTTTCGTTTAATAATTATCGACTATTTGATTATTGATTATCGATTATTTACGAAATTGCAAATATGCTCAATTTTTATTCCTTAAATAAACAAACAGCGCTTTATCGCAATAAGCACCTTAACAACTTGTAATTACTGAAGATGATAGCAGGAGCTATCGAAATATAGTAGCCATTTTTAAATATTTTTTTATTTCGTTATAGTTATATTTCTTTTGCGGAATGTGTGAATAAAGTGTATCGTAAATTGATAGAACGAATTAAACGTTTTATGTATTTGAAATCACAGACGTACATGTTAGAATCTGCTTGCTTATATTTAAAACTTGAATTATCTATTCAAATTTTAAATTTATAGTAACTCAACTATAAAGAAAATTACGATAAGATTACTTTCGTGTGCCAACTTATACGTTTCTTTGGCATTTTGATCCACACGAGAAAAAAGAGAGAATTACGTATATGTTTGACGTTTCGATCAAGCTAGTGATCCTTTTCAAATCTTTCAATCACTAGCTTGATCGAGACGTCAAACAGATACGTAATTCTCTCTTTTTTCTCGTGTGGATAAAAATGCCAAACAAACAAATATAAAGAAAATGCTAGAATAACAATCGACAATTTAATTTTTATTTCTTAACAAAGCAAAAAATGATATCAAAATTAACTGGCTTGTAATTACATGTCAGTTAAAGGGAGTTACTTTGTATGCCAAATCATTCAAAAACATATTATTCAGTATTTTTAATAAGCTTACAAGTGAATTGTAATCTTCTTGCAATTTTGAACGGTCTTTTGTTGAACATTTTTGCTTGTCCTTTTCGTCTTTTAGTTTATTGCTTACGATTAATAGCTCTGCATCAGTATCTTCAATTTGTTTGCGAGTTTTCTCTTCCTCAGTGTATACATCATCCAAAAGATTATCGTTATTTTTTAACTGGAAAAGGGCCAACTGCGATTCCTGATTTGACTTAAACAGAAGGAAATATATTAATGACCGAAAATTTTGATGCTAATTTTGATTAAATTATCTTCATAGATATCTACCACAATAGAAAAATAGAGAAATAATAAATAAAAAAACATTTAGATAAAATTAATAAAAATATAAATAATATTTAATATTCTAAAAAGATTATAAATCATTAATTTATTGATGATATTTATAGCAAATATTTATTCTGAATTCTCAATGGATTCATTGAAAGTATAGTATGAGCATCAAAGGTTTTAAAAATGAGAAAATATGAGTCCTGCTATAAAAATTTGTAAAAGGATTGTTGGTTTACGCACAACAAACGAATATACCGGCTTTTCGTAAAGCATAATATTTCCTATTACTTTTATTACTTTATTCATATTTATATTCATTACCTTAATCAGCCAGGTCAGTATATCACATAAGTAAGATTAATCACCTAAAAATAAAAATCTAAATTAGATGGTAGTCTACCACATATTCATCAACTAACCTTTTAATTTATTTATTAAATTTCTTGTAAATCGTGAAAATAAATTTAGCAACTAGTTTATATTTAATTTATTCGAAATAAGTTTTAAAAAATAGTTTAAAATAGTTACAAAAGCAGAAATAATTATTGCTTGAAAATAAAGAAATATCCATAATTTTATTTAAACAGCATTTCAAGAGTTTCTCTTTATGTATCGATATTAGCGCTAACTCCAATTAAGAAAATGATTGAATAGATGCCATATGGTTGCAAAAAATGCACCATGATCAGTTTGTAAACTCGGAAATATTTTTTTGATATCTTTTCGTATCAAAAAGATATCAAAATGCTTTAGAGTTTCCAATTTTAACATGTACAGAATAAAATATTTACCAGATCTTTACTGATTTCATTGTATTTGCTACCTCCACTATGTTCTATCAGTTGCTTGCGATCTTTCTCGATTGTACGTCTCTTTACCAAGGCAAGATGAACTTCATTTTCACAATTTTGTGTTTCGGCAAGAAGTCTTTCGTAGTCTGCCTTATAGATTGAAGATCTGCGAATATGATAAAAACGTTTTTCTTGTAAACGATTGTATTTTTCTGATAATGCTAACATAAGTTTACGAAATATATAAATTAAAAGTTTCCTTATTTGATCCTGCTCCCGAAGTTCAATAAAGAAAATATGATCATCAAAATCAAATATTTATCATAAAAAAGTAGTTTTCGAGTGTTTGTGAAGTTCCTTACAAACTGTATCGTTTGTTTTTACAGAAAGGCAGCAGAGGAAAATTTCAGCAGATCATTAAAGGACCGAAACACGAAATGTAGGCGTAGGCTCACTGCTGATGAGGTCCACCTACGCTGATTGTAGTGTACAGTGCTGCATCTAGGATTAAAGAATTCACACGAGGATAATTGATGAGCCGACCAAATTAAACTTTATTTTTTAACTTTTATACATTATATTTTTTATTTAAAATACAGTATAAATAAAAGTTTATTTATTGAAGTAATAAACTGTATTATTACATTTTTTGAAAATATCCATTTGTGTCTTTTAAAAACTTCAATTTATTTTATAAAAGATTCAATTCAATATTTCACTAATTGCGGCCATCATCAATAATAATTGTTTCACTATTATTTTTATCGAATAAATTGTCGCTTCTTTGGTACCATTCTAAAATAATTACGGTGAAACAATAGTCCCTGATGATAGCAACAGCCATTGAAATATTTAGCTGAACCCTTTTTTATCGAATAAATTGTGGTTTTTTGATTCTATTCTATATAGGATTTTTAATGTCAAGATATGATATTTTGATACTATTTGTCCTATTTCCATATTTTTGATTAATCCCATACAAGGGTAATATTATAAAATTATTTATTATTATTTATTATTTAATTATTTACTATTTTATTATATTATTTTTATTTATCATTATGTTTAATTTATTATTAATTTATTAATTATTATTTTTTGAAGTCAATATATGATATTTTGATGCTATTTGTCTTATTTCCCTATTTTTGATAATGTCATACATTATTATCTATAATTATTAAAAATATTTATTTTAGATAAGATTATATTTATATAATAACTTATATAAATATAATCTTATATTTATAACTTATATATAACTTATATCTAAAGGTGACATTTGAATTATTTTAATATCTAAATATTTTTATATTTATTTAATGTTGCCTTTAACATCTAAAGGCGACATTTAACTATTTTATTTATCACTATGTTAAATAATTTAATATACATAGACTCGGTTACCTGAAATGATAATATGATATGGACTTAATTGTAAAACTTTATTTAAGTCCAATAAAATGAAGTCCCTGATGATGATAGCCGCAGCTATTGAAATATTTAGCTGAACCCTTTTGTATCAAATAAATTGTCGTTTTTTGATTCTATTCTATAAATAAGTTGTTATGAAATATCAGAACACTCATATCAAAGTAATTGTTTTGATTCCACATGTCGGTTAGGATTTTAAAAATGTTATTATGTCATTTATACAATTGACATTTAAGAAGTTGAATTGTTTGTAATTGCAATAGCTAAAATCATTAAAAAAGAATGTATGCGATCATTTAAATACTATATTAAACAATACTTTTCAAATATTTAAAGTATTATTAAAATACGTTGAACAAACATGCTATTCGTTTAATGAAAACAGTAGCGTCCGAACATTCAAATAATCAAAAATTATTTAAAAGTAGGGGCATCTATATTTAGACAAGTAAAAGGTGTTCCAATGGGTGGTAATAGTAGCCCAATTATAGCTGACTTGTTTTTAAGCTTTATAGAATATGAATTTGTTCATAACTGTGTAAAAACTAAATCTAAATAATATAAATATATGAAATATATGTTTCGATACATTGATGATATATGTGTATTTAACTTTAAAATGTATTATTAAGATATTAAGTTTTGGACTTAAGTTTTGAATTTTAAATAACTGATTGCAATACTAAAAAATATTTTCATGTATAGGCGAAACGTTTAAACGAAAAAGAGCTTTTTTAGATAACTTTTAAAACCAAGTGACAAATTAAATACTAATACTCAAAACAATTAAATGTGATATTCACATCTAATACTCACAAATACATGATAAGCGACTTTGCTAACAACGTCTAACGAAGGCTAACAACTTTGCGATGAAATCAGATGGTCATTATAAAAAAATAATACTCACGTCTAATACTCACAAATTAAATCTAATACTCACAAGTATTATATTTTTATTTCAATATTCATACTGTTTCTTTTAATATAAGAAACAGATGATTTTCATATAAGAAACTTTCGCAATTCGAACCCACCACACTCACCAAATTTTATTATTCGTTTCTATACGAATTGTTCACCGAGCAATAAACCGTAAGATATCTTTTTACATTGTAAATATTTATTGCTTACACGAGCTGCATTACTTCATTTGATCGGATTCAGTTCAATATTTCAATAGCTGCTGATATCATCAAGAACTATTGCTTCACAACTATCGCGTTGTTGTGAAATATCATAGCACTCATATCAAAGTAATTGTCATTGATTCTACGAGTTCTGTCTGTTCAGATTTTGAGATCACGATATGATATGTTAATACTATTTGTCCTATTTCCATATTTTTTAATCGACATTAATCATAATAATGCAGGAAGCAACTAGCAAAATTTAAAATATTTAGTATTTATTACAGAAATTATTATAATTACATAAGTAGCATATTTGATTTATTCTAGCGAAATTCTAGCAACTAGCGAAATTTAAAATATTTAGTATTTATTACAGAAATTAGTAGAATTACATAAGTAGCATATTTGATTTATTCTATAGTTGGCAATGAAAACAATATGGTATATTATGATCTGTAAAAAATAATTATCGATTTACTGGTAAGATTTGTGAATCTTTTAAGAAGAAACATTGCAGTCATCTACCGTAACTAGCCGCATACTGTCATTCCGTCGCCAAAGTACAACTCGCCGCTGCTACGTCGTACGCTGTCAATGTAATGGATATGAAATATACGGACAAAGTCGAAGATGCGGGGTACATGTTTTCAGCTGCCGTAGTCAAGACCTTTGGTGGATGGAACGACGAAAGAAAAAAGGGTGATCAAGCGGGTTGTGAACAATATGAATGAAATCCTCTATAACAGTCACACGATTATATCAGCGCATCTCAATAGCGCTAATGCAGGTCAAAGCCAAAAAGCCATGCTAGCTTCACTCGATCGGCTTCCAATATTGACCTCTGACCACATTAACAGGAACATGTGAATCTGAGGAACGCCTATTCGAGCCAGACGCTAGTATTAAAAAAACGTGTTTGTAGAATCTACATACCGATGCTTGATGCACCTATTATGCGATATTCCAAATACACAAATAACGATTTAGATGCTGTTGACGGCATGTTACCAGATTACGACGAATTTTAATCCAAATCTTTGAATGACGGAGAAACGCCATATTCAGCTATATCCCTTGAACCATGTAAATTGTCGATGAGTTATAAGACAATAAAATCATTCCAGAACAATTTAAATAACGCCGATCAGTCAAAACGGTCATTACTTGTACATGATTCGTTTTCCGTTCGTTCTGTCTTCCATAAACACTTGTCACATAGAGCTTAACGTTTTCAAGGCCGATTATAGCCCAATCGGTATGCACCTTAATCGCGTTGTTTGGCTTGACCCATTTGTGGTTGGATTGGAATGTGCATGGAGGTTTTTTCGAGACACTCTTGCTTCTCTTCTAGACAGATATGCGCCTTTACGTGCTTCACACTTCCGTAAATACAATAAGCCGTGGTTTGACGAGAAGTTAGGAAATCTTTTTAAGGAGTGTAAGATCCTTTATCGTCGATATCGTCAATCTAAAGGAGAATATCAATTATATCGAAACGCAAGAAACAGATTTACGGCACTTAAAAGATCTAAGAAACTCTACTTTGAGAAATCACTCGTTCATAATATCAAGTATGAGCCAAGTTTATTTTTCAAATATTGTGCATCCAAAAATCGATCGAGATGCAAATGTTTTCCGTTACGTGTGAAAAATAAAGTAGTTGTCGACGATTATATGGTCGCTAATACATTTGTAGAGACATTCTTTCCTAGAATAGATGAATCAGTTACTGTACACGGCATCTTTCATCATAATAACAAATCATCTAACTTGACATCACATATTTCTATCGCTCATGTATATGAGCAACTTCGACGATTAAAACGGTGTCATTCTGCTGGTCCTGACGGATTGCCATCCATCCTACTTAGAGAATTAGCATCCAGCATTTGCGGTCCACTACATCGAATATTCATATTTTCATTATGCAAATCAAAGATTCCCCTCGACTGGCTAAAATCGATAGTTTGCACTGTATGTAAAAAAGGTGATAGGTCATGCACCAGCAATTTTAGACCAGTTAGTTTGACATGTATTTGCTGTAAGGTACTAGAGCGTTTGATTTTGTTTCACATCAACCGCCATGTTTCGATAAATAACCTTTTACATCCTGCCCAACATGGATTCCGTTCGAGTAGATCAACATGTTCAAATCTTCTAATTGCTAGAGATGATTGGTCCAGTGCTTTTGATGCAGGTGTCGACACCGACGTGGTATTCGTGGACTTCTCGCGTGCTTTCGATACAATCAATCATAATATACTTATTGGCAAACTTATAGGACTTCACTTTGATTCTGTAATTGTTAATTGGATTCGTGCGTATTTATTAGATAGAACTGCAGCAGTCAGAGTAAGTGGGACTTTGTCAGATTGGACTTCTATATGTAGTGGTGTACCACAAGGATCGATTTTAGGACCAATTTTATAATATATATATATATATATATATATATATATATATATATATATATATATATATTAACGAACTCCCATCATTACTGCTGTCAAAAACGTTGTTGTACGCCGATGATCTTAAGGTCTATCGCTGTGTTGTTAATGACCTTGACCGACAAATCTTACAGTCTGATCTCGATACATTGACGTATTGGTCAGCTGAGAACTGTTTAAGTATTAATGTGACAAAATGTGCATACATGCACATAGGGAATAAGTTTTCGACAACCAGCTACTCAATTAACTTACAACCAATTTCTATGGTTTGTCAATATAGAGACTTAGGCGTCGTCGTTTCGGATGATCTAGGCACTAGGAAAAATACGGAGCAAATATGTGCTAGATCAACTCGAATTTCCGGTATGATTTCCAGATGTTTTAGTAAATTAGAAATTGAGTCATTTAAACTTTTATTCACTACTCTCTGTTCAAGTGTTCTTAACTATTGTTCTCCAGCATCATACCCAGTTAACAAATCGGAAGAGTTTCGTATTGAACAGGTATTGCGACGTTCTTCTAAACGGGTAGCGGGCCTTCATAACCATTCTTATGAGGAACGGTTAAGTCGCCTTAATATGCCTTCGTTATCTTCACTTCGAGCACTAAATGACCTGGTTGTAGTGTGGCGGGCGATGATCAATCCTGATAATCCCGTTAGAAGTCTATTTCGTATGCGAAATGACTCAAGATTACGTGGTCATCCACTTATGTTACAACGTAAACACTGGTATAAAAAAGAAGCATTAATTTTGCTGTGCGTGTCATTCCAGCTTGGAACAGTTTACCGGCGGAAGTGGTGAAGCAAACCAGCAGACGTGGATTTGTATCTACTTTGAAGAAACTGACTAATTTTTAATTACTTTGTTGTTAGTTTCCTTTTTATATTTTAAATTGTGAAGGTGTCTATTGAGCTACGCTCGCTGACATTCTAGTAATAATAATGATCCTGCACATATTTACGAACTTCCTCCACCACCTAATAGTAGGATCAATTTTGATTGTGGAAACGAAACTACTAGCAATTAAGAGAAGGACAAATTGCCGCCTATGGACGAGAAATTTAAAAACGATTTGCTTGAACAGATTCGAAACAAAGATTTTAGCCTTCGATAGGGGTTGATAATGGTAAGATCATCAACAAATGATCCCTTAGAGAGCTTGTCGAAGCCCCTATCATTGCCTACAGCCTTAACTCATACACTTAAAATGCAACGCGACAGATTTCACATTGACATCGACGATCAAGCATCAAATACTGGACACTTAAACACGTACCTTGATTGATTGTCACCACGAAACAATTTGGAGGACATAACTAATAAGAAAATTAACCGAAAGCAACGATTAAAGGAAGCTAATGCTAGCTCAACGAATTGGATAACGACTAGTCAGCAACGAACATTACAAAATATTGATAAAAGAGGAGGCAGGGGTGCGACGCCACCCGGCAAACGCCAAGGGAAACCACGTCGAATACGTGGTTTTAATAGCTATACCTACAACGATTTTGCCGCAATTGACAAGCTAGTATCAGTGAGACGGATCGATAATAATCGGTCTAAACAAAGCATTTCGCTTTGTAGAACTAGTGAGACCGATATTCAACAACATTAATCAGGTACGGAACAGAATAAGCCAGCGAAAGCCAAGAACATGTTGACTCAAACCCCATTTCGGAAAATCAAGCCAATTCAATCGTCTAGTTTTTATTACGTTGACGGGAAAGACCATATTGTTCTGGATATCGATATCCATGATTTGCAGAGTAAGCTTGTCTTCGATTACATATACTACCAGCAATTTCACGAGCAGCGCAATGATCAAGTAAGCGAACAGGGCGTAGTCGTAGTCGTGATGCCACTGAAATCCCAAACACTGAATTGCGCCACAAGCAGTGAACAAACTGTCGGCAAATTCGCAGACTGCTATGCAGTGGAATTGGCGATGCAGCATATTCTGCTATCTATTATTGCCGGCAGCAACGCCGATGAAAAGCTTCTTCTAGAGAGCGCTCTAGTGAAGAACTGCGGTACTGTTGGCGAATATCGCACCAAACATGACGGACGAAAGAAACGAGCCCAAAAATTATTAACGTTGCTGACTACGTAATGTGGCGAGCTGATCATCGTTGCCTGGCCGAAGGTAATCGCACACGCTCTACTTACAGCGGCGACGCTGATGATGATTGTTAAAGGATGAAAAATCTACTTTCTACAGATCTATTTCATTAGACAATACTTTCAACATAATCTTTTCTTTAAATATAAAGAAACTTTTGCATGTTGTGAAACTATAGTTCAAGATTTTGACAGGAGCATCTATTGAAATATTGAACTTACCCTTTTTATCAAATAAATTGTCGTTTCTTTGGTTTCATTCTATAAATGTATTATTGAAGAAATAAAGTTTAAATCTCTAAATTGTCAGTTTGCAAATTATTTTATAAATAAATATCATTTTATTTATGGAATGAAATCAAAGAAACGACAATTTATTCGATAAAAAGGTCCAGTTCAATATTTAAATAGCTGCTGCTGTCATCATTATAATTTTAGTTTCACAACACGGAAAACTTTTGCGTAATGAAACTTTTGCGTGTTGCAGAAGCATCTATTGAAATATTGAACTTACCCTTTTTATCGAATAAATTGTCGTTTCTTTGGTTTCATTCTATAAATGTATATTTGAAGAAATAAAGTTTAAATCTCTAAATTGTCAGTTTGCAAATTTATTCGCGAACAAATAAGTTTAGTTTTTCCTAATAAATATTTATTTAATAAATAAAAAATATTAATCAATAAATAAATATGAAATTTTGTAGCAGAATCGATAAAAACAAATTAGATTTTTTTATTAAAACATATTTTTACGTTTTGTTTCTAGTAAACAACGTAAGCTGTCTTTTTACTATTGTGAATATTTATTGCTTAAATGAGCCGTATAACGAAATTGGTCGGTTTCGTATTTTCTTCGTGTGGTTCTTTCAATCCTATCAGTATCACTATACTTTAAAATCAGTGTGGGTGGAACTCATCAGCAGTGAGCCACGCCTACATATCGTGTTTCGATCCTGTTACTGTTTCTGCTGAATTCCTTATCGCCGAAATTCTGATTTATATTTGGCTTATATGCCAAATTACATAATTTATGTGTTCTATAGATGGTATGGGGGGGGGTAACTTTAGTTAAATACTGATGTTGCCTTTAATTTGTCTCAAATTTATCTCTTAAAATCTTATAATTATTCATTTGTCAAGAAATATAGTTTTATCGTTAAATGAAACTTTCTATTGATAATAGTGTATCACAATGTTATAATCGTGATATAGTAGTGTTAATAAAGATATGTATAAAGAACTTACCAAATTAAAGGATAACTATATAATAACAACTATTGATAAAGCTAGTAATAACTTTGTCTTCATATGCAAAAAGCTTTATTATGATATACTGATGAAAGAAGTTAATTCTAATGATTTAAATGTAAATCCAACATATGAACGTAGTGAGTTGAGTTTTGAAACAATTATTACAAGTCACTGTTCTATAATGGATAAAAGGGTATAAAGGTTGAATCAGATAATAAAACTATACCTATATTATATTGGAATCCAAAATTACATAAAAATCCAATAAAACCTAGGTTCATATGTAGTGCGTTTAAATGTACATTAAAACCACTTTCTGTCTATATGAATAAAATACTTAAAGTAATTAAAGCACATTTTAAAAAATATTGCAAGGTAATCGAAATTAATACTGGTATAAAACACTATTTCAGTATTAATTCTACAAAAGAATTTTTAGAACAGACAAAAGGAATAAATTTTCAAAATATAAATACATACGATTTTAGTACGCTTTATACAAATCTAGATTTAGTAGATATTAAAGAAGCGTTAGTAAAATTAATTAATCTTATATTCGGAAAAAGATATACATATATATGTTATAATAACTATAACGCCTATCTAACAAAAATTAAACCATCAAGTAAATATAAATATATGGATAAAATTGAATTAATAGAAAACTTAAATATTTTGATAAATCAAAATTATTTAAAAGTAGGGACATCTATATTTAGACAAGTAAAAGGTGTTCCAATGGGTGGTAATAGTAGCCCAATTATAGCTGACTTGTTTTTAAGCTTTATAGAATATGAATTTGTTCATAACTGTGTAAAAACTAAATCTAAACAATATAAATATATGAAATATATGTTTCGATACATTGATGATATATGTGTATTTAATTCTAATAATTTTTATTCAATTAGTGAGCACATTTATCCAGAAAGCCTTATTCTTAACAAAACCAATATTAATGATAAAGAAGGTGTATATCTAGATATGAACATTAAATTAACATTAACTAAAACTACTATTAATTTATATCGTAAAGATGATATTAATAGTAAAAAGACAGCTTACGGTTTACTGTCCAGTGAACATTTCGTATAAGAACGGAATAAAAAATCGGTGTGTGGTGGATTCGAATTGCGAATATTAGTTACCGCCCACACCAAATATAGAACACATTAATTGTGTAATTTGGTATATAAGCCAAATATAAACCAGCATTTCGGCGACAAGGAATCAGCAGAAGCAGTTAAAGGACCGAAACACGAAATTCTTGAAAATGTTTCAAAATTGCCTGTCGACAATTCGATTTCGATGAAATTTTAAAATACAAAATTTTAACTCTATAAATTGAGAAGTTTGCAACTCATGAGTAAACATTTTTTTATTTTTATTTTAAAATGTTAATCACGCGATCTAGTTTAATTACTAGCATAGCAGGAGATTTTTCACATTTACATCCTTTCGCTTTTACCAGTACAAGTCTACAAATTTAACAAAATTAGTTTAAATGCAGCCATCTCTAACCAAACAGATGGTAGTGATTAAAGTTAATGTGTTACATCAAATGTTCAACTAATTGGATTAATAACACAACTTGAGAATGTGTTTGCATTCTTGAAATTGCCTGTCGACAATTCGATTTCGATGAAATTTTAAAATACATATTTAATAATGATTTTAAAAAAATATTAAAATTAAAATTATATTCTGTCTATTCAATACTGCTGATCTCTTTGTTGTAAAAAAAATCAGTATTGGTTTCATTGCTTCAAAGCTTAAGTTCACGCCAATTACATATTTCTGTAGTCAAAACGAAAAGTAAGTATCATTTGATCAATTAACCTGATACATTTTAAATATGTTGTTAGCTATAAAAAAATATTAATTCATATCGGGAGATACGATTTCCTGACTAAATCGGAAATTGTTCGTGCATAATTTATTTATTGCAGCTACAAAAAAAACTTAGATAAAGTTGATAAAGCCCGATAAATTTTAGATAAATTTCGTTTGAAGAGAGTTGAGGGAAAGGCTAACAAAGCAACAACCACGACAACGGCGAGTAAACTCCTAAGCTTCCTAATAAAACCAAAATAAAGCGAAGGTATACAAGCAACTAATGATGAGCAACTAACAAATGGAATTTATAATTAATTACGTGGTCTGTCTGCTATTTTATTTGGCTGGTGAGTTAATGGAAGCGAAAGTATACAATCATCTAATGATGAGCAACTAACAAAGGGGATTAATTACGTAATTAATTACGTGGTCTGTCTGCTATTTTTCTTTGGCTGGTATCTTCTGAGATTTGAGAAATCTGATTATACGAACCTGCATAACTCTTCAAATAATGCCGCTCGATCTTTTCCTGATTTCATTGCTATAGCCTCAATTTGTCCCTGGAAAACTAGAAAGTTTCGTGCTTTGACATTGATGCCATATTGTTCAAGTTTACTGTGATATTCCGCTGAAGTAACAATCTAAACATATAAAAGGGTATATTATACAAAATCAGATCCAACAACTGAGTTTATGAATTTTATTCATAAATTTTATTAAAAATAATGATACATAAAAAAAATAATTAAATAATAAATAATTATGTTAGATTTTATATAATTTATATTTAAATAAAGTTATTTAAATAAAGTTATTAAAATGAAGTTATTTAAATGAAGTTATTTTAAATGAAGTTATTTAAATGATGATCACGACGGTTTACGGCTGCCCATGCCATCATCAAGTCTGATATTAAGAGAGACTGTTCTATTGATGTAACGCCTATCAAGTGAATTCTACTTTCAAATGGTAAGCCTCTTATCGAGGGAACCCAAAACCACACTAATACGTCAGGCTAAAATCTGTCATATTGTCGTTCATGATGTATGGAGCCGAAAGTAATAAATAAATGATATCGTAGCTGGTTTCTGCTGCGAAATCACCTTGTGTGATCTAGCAAAATTGGTAAAATAAATGAAAAAATCCATCAAAGGATCATCACCACCGATTTAAAGATCTCCTGATCATTTCAGTGTTAAATATAAAGAAAGAATGCTTAAAGAATGCTTATCGGAACATTCCGTTTCAGAAATTTATTACATTGAAGTTTCATATACTGAAGAATATACTAAAGAATGTAATATACTGAAGAATTTCTAACTGTACTGGATAGTTAGCCTAGTCAGTAAGGCGTAGACCCACCGTTGAAAGTACCTAATTTCGAATCTGAAAGTACAAATAGTGTTCAAAAGGAAACTACAGCGGTATACATCCTTCTGATGAGTCTAAGTGTACCATTGCACGTAGTATCGGACGAAAATATACCAATATGTCAGGTTTAAATGATGGTTGTTAATTATATGCCTACGTAGACGATCTATTTGTATGAGAAAGTCATTATCCGGAAGCTTATTTTTTAATTCGTAATTCGTCGTAATTGCAGATTGAATTCCGTTAAATTTGCGATTTGCGGGGGTTACACTAGAGGCGTAAATATATACCGGTTTCCACGCCGGCTTTCTAAAGACAATATGTAATTTTCCAGCAATATATCAATTCTTATAAATGACACCGTTTCGAGCTAAATCTGTTCTAGTTTGTACTTTAATGAGCTAAAGCTATTCAGAGCGTCCACGCGAGCTCTGAGTGATTGAGTGAATGAACGTGGTTATCCCATGTATACCGAATGTCATATATGTATCGCAGAAAATTATATATAACAACAATTTCTTAACAAGAATAGCAAACAAACAATATACAATATATTTCTTGTCAACCACAGGTCCGGGTGTCGGGTCGTAGAGGCAGTGTAGGAATCAAACTACTCCAGCCATCGCGATCCTAGGCAACAGACCAGAGTTCTCTTTCAGATGGTCCAAAGCGGTCTTCGGCCAGTTTCGAGATGTGATCTATCCACCTGTACCGAGGTCTACCTCGAGTTTTCTCTCAAGAGAGTCCAGCCTGGAAAATTCATCGAGGAATGCGAAACCTAGACATCCTTAGAACGATTCCTAGCAACATTAGCAGACTTTATTCGATGTGAAGAAGTAACGACATTACTCCGAGTCCATCCCGGATAACCGAATTTCTAACATTATCTCTAAGGCTAAGACCAGCCATACCGCGAAGGAACCTAATTTCGGTCGCCTCTATCCGAGATATTGTCCTTTCGATCATAACTAAAGCTCATGACTATAGGTTAAGATAGGAACAAAGATTGCGTGGTAAACCAAAAGCTTCGCTCTAAGACTCAATTCCCGTTTCATTACGACAGACCTGTACAACAAACGAATTACTGCGTTAGCTGCACAAATCCAGTTATTGATCTCCATTATGTTCCTGCCGTCCCTCGAGAACAATACCCCAAGATACTTAAAATCCTCCACATCAGGAAGAATGATGTGGAGGATTTCACATCATTCAATTCGTATTTTCTCCAATACGAATTGCCATTGACAACTGAATCCGAGATGAGCACATAGAGACAGTTTTAGAGGTACTAACAAACATCCCTGCCGCTAAGCATTATATCGTGAATTGATCTAGTAGGCATTGTAAGTCCTTCGGACAAGAAGCCAACAAAACAACGTCATCTGCAAAAAGCAGAGATGCTATCCTGATGGAGCCGAACTGAAAACCGACATCCGTCAGAGCAGCCCATCTCGAAATTTTGTCCATGTAAACAAGGAACAAAAGTGAAGACAAAGGACAACCGTGACGTAGCCAACGCCTACTGGGAATGATTCAGGATTCCCATCTAGAACACGAACACAACTCACACTTTGTTGGTACAGAGAAGTCACAGCTACCTGAAGATAGTGTAAAACACTATACTACCTTAGTACCACCACAACCTCTCACGCGGAACTCGGTTGAACGCCTTCTCCAATTTACAAAACATATGTAGACAGGTTAAGCGAACTCCCAAGACGTCCAAGGATAGTTGAGAGAGTAAAGAGCTGATCCGTAGTTTCACGACCTAGACGAAAGCCGCATTGTTCCACTTGCAACTGTCCCTCAACTATAGGCTGTATCCTTAACTCAAGAATCCTAGCAAATAGCTACCAGTTTGGCTAAGAAGAGTGATGCTCCGCTAATTGGAACATACACTTCGCTCACATTTCTTTAAGACCGGTACCACCACCCCAGTTCGCCACTCACTTGGAAACTTGCCTGACTTCATTCAATGCAACGTTGAAGATCCGGGTTAGCCACTTCATGCCAACAACGTCGAGAGCCTATAACGCTTAAGGTTGAATCTCGTCTTCTCCAGAAGGCTTGTCATTACGAAGTCTTTTAAGAACAATGACCTCTTCCAAGTATATGCCCTCTTCCGTTGGTTCTAAAGTCTCTACATCTATAAGAGAAGGCATATCCATCGGATTAAAGAGACTCTTAAAATGTTCGTTCCAACAACCAAGAATTTCTACAATGTCAGCCAGCATATATCCTCTCTTGTCATAGATAGTTTCAGGAGTGTTCTGCTTTTTAACACGAAGGTTCCTCATCGTCTTCCATAACATCTTTGAAGCTGACTTATAATAAAGTTCTAAGTGCTTTTCAAACTTCTCTCAAGCCGGCCTTGTTCGCTTCAGTAACTGCTCGAACTGAAGCTCTCTTTGCTTTTCGGTACTTGTTTACTGCTTCCACCGATTTATCTGACAGAGGTCCTTTATAAGTTAGCTTCCTATGTTGGACAAAATCTCTTACATGGGAGAGCTTCTTCTGTTGGACAAAATGCTTGGTTGATGTTCACCAAGCATTTCGTGTATTTCCTCAGCGACAAGCATTTGATGCCTTCGAGTCACAACTTTTCACAGCTGCTTTGGCAAGCGAGGATCTGAATATCTTCCATTCATGATCAATGTTTTTCATCTCTTCTTGCAACCGAGAGAAGTCCTCCCGGATGTAGCCACAAAAACTTTTTTGACAGAAACATCTACTAGATGCTCCCATCACGCCCTCACACAACGTTTAGGTTTACAAGGCTTATCTAGCATCCGATCCAGCCATCGAAGTTTACTAACTACAAGGTAGTGGTTGATTGACATATCAGCTTCTCTCTTCACACAAGTGTCTAGAACATTACGTCACAGATCAGATAAAACGATTACAAAATTGATCATTGATCTTTGACTGGGAGAATATTGATGCTATCTGCATCAATGGATCTCCTTATGTTCAAACATAATGTTGGTTATGCACAAATTGTTACGAGAACAAAAGTGCAATAATTTAACACCACTTGCATTTAGATCAGAGAATCAGTTCTTCCCAACACTCCCTTCCAAGTGCTACTTTCGCTACCAACATGAGCATTAAAGTCACCCAATAGAACAAGGGAATCTCGAAAGGAGTACTATCAAGCAGAGTTTAAAGATCTTCCACGAATGCTTTGTATTTCGAGATAATGATGGGAACATACAGACAACAATTATCCCGTTTCCCTATTTGACCAAAGTTTTAGAGACGCCAGTCTTTCGTTTACTGGGTTAAACCTCTTTACCACAAATAATAACCGGAGACTTGTAAGTATCCATACACCCGCCTGTCGTCGCTTTCCGTTTGTAACTCTTGAATAGTTAATGGTCCAACCTTGATATAAAAGTTTAGTTTAAGTTTCAAAATAGTGAAGAGACGTCACTTTGACTATTTATAGACCGAAGTGTACCACCTCTCCAACTAATTCTGGTTCCTTCCAACAAGATGACATTCCACGTTCCTATATGAAGGCTAGTCCACTTCGGGTGTTGATGCCTCTTTCGCTGTCTCTGTACAATTGTCTCGTCATACGGCACCCGACAATGAAAACTCCTCCGGTCAGTGGTGAGTTGACCGTTGTTCTTTGCATTTGATTTATATTTTGTAAATTTGTTGCTTGTCATTTTCATTGTCTTTATTTGTTTGTTCGGTTATCTCCCGTTTCCGATATCCTTTGATGATCCAACATCGCTACTATAAGGATACAGGTTTCCGAGACTCTGTTCCGACTTTTTGTCCATTGTCCAATCTGCCGTCTTAAAATCTGGACCCTATTGATGAAGCTCAAAGTGCAGAAATCAGTCTAGGTATTTGATTGCTGATAGACTGTGATGGTTTCCAATACTCAGTTATGTCCGTTTCCCCTGTCTATATATTAGTAACATCTATAATGCCGTATCGCTCTGCGATACGGGGTCAGGCTCTAATAATATTCAAACATTAAAAGACCGAATCTCTTTTGTGATCGCCTGCGGACTTGAAGGTTGTTTTGTGTAATCATCATCCTTGTGATAAACCCTTCTAAAACCTACCAAATCTCTGGAATACCCGAGCCACAAGGAATAACAAATAACGGTATTTGTGTTTTAGGTTATAAAAAACTACATATATATGGCGATAGGAAAGGGGCAATCACTAGTAACCTAAATTCATCACTCGCCGTGACGAGTGTCAAACACAGAGCATCATTGGCAATCATTGGTACACACCAAAAGTGTACAGAACTTGTACACACCAATATTGTATGTGTACGTCTACACATAATGTGTACCGATTTTCCATCTTGATTTAACAAAGATCATTCTATAGATTTACGTATAATATTAAATTATAATATTTAATTATTATAATTATTTATTATAATTTAATATTAAATTATAATATTTTAATATAATATTTAATTTTTGTTAAAATATTATAAAAATAATATTACTTATAAATAAATTAATTTGATATATACGTAAATGTTATGGTTATTTTAATAACTGAAAATAAAATAGATAACAAAATGGATAAACTGTGAGCATTTAGAAAGCTAGCATTTTGAAAAAAAGTTTTAATATATTCGATTAATTATTTAAACGTTTAGATTGTCATGACAATTTTAAAATTGAGATTTTTATTTTGTAAATTTTAACTTATTGCATTGATTTTGATTTGATTAATATGAAATTAATTAATATTAAAAGTTTATAAATATTTAAATTTACAAAATATTATAAATAATATTATCATATTATTCACAATATGTATATGAAGAATTGATATATTTAGATTATAAATTTAATATTTTATATTACATTAGTATAAATTTGATGCTAATATAATAAAATATAATAGCTAATGTTACCTTATCTTACTAAAATTGGATTATACAAAAAAGATACAATTTGATGATAATGTAATGCAATTTGATGATAAAAATGAAATTCACAACATTTTTAATATGTGAAATTAAAAAACAATTTTTAAGTCAAGTTTAATCTTCTAACATTAAGATTAATCTAACAAGATTAATCTTTAATCTTCTTTTATTTCCAATCGCAATAAAATTGATTTAACTTATTGCATTGATTTTGATTTGATTAATATGAAATAAATTAATATTAATTTCATATTAATTTTAACTCATATGATCAATATTAACTCATTGTTACCATCCATCAATTGAGAAGCTAAAATACTTTTTTTAATTTAAATTTTAAACATTACGTTCAAGCATACATTAAATGTAAACATTAAAGCTCGAAAAGGACTAACAATCGAAATTTTGCAACTGAAAGAAATTTGTAATAAATACTCTGTTCTATAATTTTATTTTAAACAACATGAAATAGTTAAGTTCAACACAAAAGCAATTCTAATCATTTTAAAACAATTTACGAGAACAAATTTATGGATGCACATTTATTCCAAAATAAGGGACCAGGTATGTTTTCTCCCATAGGTATGATAGCTAGGTTTCTTCAAGACAAAAATCATCCAATATTTGTCATAATTCATCTTCACCTCCTTTTAGCTAATTTGGACAATTAAACTTCCTTTAACCCCCTTTACCTACTTTATTTTTTATTGGCCCTCTTAAATTTCATTTAACCTTTTTTAAAGGAGTTTATCTTAATTTAATCATCTGATTTACTCATTTTTAGACTTTATATCTAGAAACTCCTTGTTATTGAAACTTATTGAAAAATATGTATAATTTTTAGATTGAACATTAAGGGTCAAATGGGGTAAAGTGTGTAAAAGTGATAAAATGGAGTTAAAGTGGGTGAATGCGGTGAAAGGGGTTAAGTATATCTACTTCATCGTTATATCCAAGTTTAGGTTCTAGCGTATTATAAAAAAAATCGTTTATATTTTTCATTTTTCCATTGGGGAAAACCTTAAAAGATCCGAAATAATTAAAATATTATAAAATGTTTCTTCATTTGGGTAATTTTATTAAAAAAAATGTCGGCTCCTAACATATGTTACTTAATAAAATAAATCACCTCCTTGTTTACTCTGTATTCTGAGCTAGTATTAACTACAGATCTTGTGAATCTAATGACATCATCAGTTTCGCAATCAATTATAATTGAAACCCTGGCCTTTTTGCTAGACGATATCTGTGCATGTGCTCCATGAATAAGATCCTACTCGAATTTATGTTTCTACAAATTATACAACATTTTTACCGTGAGTGATCGGACACGCAAGTTGCGAACTGTTTCCCCGAGGACAAAGCTAATCGCATCCATTAGATTAGACTTACCTAAATAAAAGCGTTTAAATAAACAAACGTAATCAAAAATCGATCGTAACTAACCCGATCCATTTGGGCCAATTATGGACATGAAATCTTTCAATGGACCAATCTTGTGTAAACCGTCATAAGATTTAAAATTCTCAATTTCAATAAATCTTAAGCTGCATTTCAATTCTGACATTGAATCTAGAATATATTAAATACAAAGCAAAAGCATTTCTGTAAATTAATAGAAATATTAAATTTTTTAATATTATCCAGCAACACATTCTTCATTTTTAGAGTGACAAGCACAATGTATTTGATAAACACTTTAAGTCGTATCGTCCGATTCCTACCGAAAATTCGATAGAAACCACTTTGATCTCATAGTCTCCTTCTCTAACTACCTCTTCATTCCATCTGGGGCTTCCAAAAATCCATTCCATCGCGAATAAAATACATGTAGTACTTGACGTCTTCACCCAACAGTCTTTGGATCTGATTTGGCTCACTGGATCTGGGCATCTTATCAAAGCAGATCTGGGGATCTGCTTTGATAAGATGTAATTTTAAACGTAATTTTAAAAATGAACTGGGCACGTGTGAGTTTCTCTCAGTCATTGTTTCACACTTCGGAGGTCCCTTAGGTATTGCCGTGTGCTACAGGTCGCCGCAATCATCCGTATTGAGTCATGAATTATCTACACTAATTAGTCACTGTTCTGAGCTTGAAGAATATCTACTAGTTGGCGATTTTAATATACCCTCAGCTGGTCACATCGGGAATTATGTTTTGGATAGTAGTTCTTCCAAGTCAGATGTGGATTTGTGGAATTTTCTTACAAATGATCTCATGTTAGAGCAACATGTGCAGTCGCCCACCAGATTCGCGCAAAACCAGGAATCTTGTCTAGATTTGGTATTTTCCAAATTAATTACAAGTGTGGGTAATATGAGCTATCAGAGTCCTATTGGATTGAGCGATCATTGCATGATCTTATTCAATTATTTTTCTAGGTGTATGATCCCAAAACTGGAAAAATTTGATAGTGTCGAAAAGATCTTGGCAACAAATTGATAAAAACTCATTACGAAAGGCGGCACTAGGAACGTCATTCAACTGTGCTAGTGAAGACATTGAGGTAAGGTGGCATGTTATTGAATCAGGTTTAGTAGCTCTTGCAGATAAGTTTGCACCACTCCGTAGAGTACCAAAAAGTAAAGCTAAATACCCTCCTTGGTTTGACACTGAATTGCGATATGCTCTCAAACATAGGAATCGTCTATTTGAACTAAGCCGTCATCAGAATAATTTTAAAAAGCGGTATACAATGTTCCGAAATTTCGTCAATCGCCTTAAGATTACAAAAAGGCAAAGTTTTGAAGATCAATTAGCTTTACAAATTGAAAAAAAAATTGGTTTCTTATAAACATACAATCTAAAGTAAATACAATGACGTATATCATAATAACATACAGCTTAAACACACAATAAAATAACATACAATACAATCAATCCAGTTCCTGATCAATCCAGGATTACTTAAACGGAACAATATAATAACATACAAGCGAATACCTCGTTGTCTCACGATTACAATGACCAAAAAATATAAGAAGGGCAGAATCAATAACTCATTATCTGACGACTGTTACACTCAGTTAGAAGTAGGCTGCGATGCGCCAAACTGTGATGTGTGGAGCATTGTCAAAGTCAAGAGTAAAGATCAGGCGATATATCACTTGCGATCATTCATGTGCGGCTTTTGCAGTGCTGATATACGAAGGGCTACGAGGAGTGAGCAAAACAAACCTACCGATGATAATGATAATAACCAATGTACCAATTCATGTACAGACACCTCAAAACAAGCCGATCAACTAGAGATCTCCCCTCACGTCCAGAGTAAAACACAACATGATAATAGCCTTTCTGTGGCTTCAACGCCAACTCAAGTGTGGAAAAGGGGACATGAGAGGTACGATTACTGACATATACGATTACTAAGATAGTTTCTGATGACGATTCGCACATCATTTCATCTACGCTAGAAAATTACTTGCCTCCTAAATCAGTAGTAAATGCCACAAGTTCCAACATTGAAGTTGAGCCTCAATGCCGGATGGGCGACAGTGTTTTACGGACTTCATTGAATTCAAAGCATGCTCTTATAAATGTTGCACCATGTGATAAGCCAATTATCGACAACAATGACACCAGTGTCCAAGCAAATTCGTCGTCCAGCTTGTGCACGTCTTCAGACAACAGATCCCCAACCCATATAGCATCGAACTTTTCCCCTACAGAAAATAGTGAAGTTCGACATGCGAAGTCGGTTGAGATAACTCGGCATCATTATGACAGGTCATATAGCGTGTTATTCAGCGAACTTACTGAGTCCAATTCCGCAAACTCACAGGAACATATGGACCATGACGTGTCTATTTTGCGTAAGGTATTATCCCATCTATTGCATGAAGGTGATGAAGAGTTAGCATCGTCTATACACGTGAAGAAGCTATTTCGGCTTGGTAAAAGAACACAGGAGAAACCAAGACTGTTGAAGGTGATATTGTCCTCTAGTGATCATGTGCGCATGTTGTTATCACGTGGATATCGTCTTAGGGGGTTGCCATTTCGTATCCTTCGTGACCTTTCGCCAGATGAGCGATTACAATTACGAAAAGCAAACATCGAATTGAGACACCGGCTTTCTCAAGGTGAGGCTAATATATGCATACGGGATTTTCGGGTTGTCAAGTGGCGTCCTGTCGTACGTTGGAAACAGTTGGCTCCTTTAACTGTCGGGACCCCTGTTTCCATGTAAATTCAGAGAACACTGACCATTCCTTAGGGTATCTGATTGTATTTGATAGACCGTGCCTTAGTAAAACCAAAAAGGATTCCAATGCAACTCGTTGCTATTTATCGGTAGGTTATTCAAATTTACGAAGTCTTCCTGCACAACTTGTAGAGCTTCGATACCATGTTGAGGTTAATGCGTATGATATATTCTGTGTTAGTGAGTCATGGCTACATGAACACATCTTGGATGCCACTGTAAATATTCCAGGTTATCGTCTACTTCGAGGGGACAGGAGGTCCAGTATGCGAGGGGGCGGTGTTGCAGTGTACGTTCGAGACCATTTGCTAATTTCTGGCATCGATCAAGTTTGTGATCCGCAAGGCTCGTTCGAGAGTATTACCTTTCATATTGGGTATGATCGTGTTGGTATCAGTCTCTGCGTTGTATATCGCTCACCTTCTATGATCACTGATTGTAATCTTCTGAAGTCAGTATTGCGATCGATAAGTATCAGTTCACATTTCCTTCTTCTAGGAGACTTCAACCTACCTAGATCAGATTGGCGGCAAACAATATTTGATGATGGCACCGTCGTAGAAAGAGAAATCTCCCACTTCCTCGCTGATGAACTCTTACTAGTACAACACATTCAAGAGCCCACACGATTTTCTTCCCATAATAATGATACTATACTTGACTTGGTTTTTTCCAAACGTCTTGAAGACATAGCTCGAGTGGATTATCTTCCACCGATAGGTAACTCTGACCACTGCGTGCTATCACTACAGGTCACCCCAAACTTTAAATTCCGCCATTTTACGGCTCCCATCGTAAAACGGGTTTGGTCAAAAGTGCTTGATGAGCAAATTTTATCTTTCTGTCAACGTCGTCCACTATCTTTAACAAATACTAAAGAAGTCTCACTAAAAGTGATTGGGGATTACCTTTTAGGTATTTCTGACGTGTTTGCACCAAAGCGTATCATCTCGTCAAATACTAAATATCCTGTTTGGTTCGATAAGGACCTGAGATTGATGTTGCGAGTACGAAATCGTCTTTGGAAGTTATCTCGTTCGCTTCCGTATTACGCCAACATTTATAGGTATCTTAGGAACGTCTGTACTCGTATGAAAACGTTAAAACGTGATAAATTCGAATCTACAATCATCAAGGAAGTTAATCGCAACCCCAAGCTATTTTGGTCATATGCTCGGCAAAACGGAACGCTCAACTCTGCAATCAAGCATGTGCACTCTGAATGTGGATTGGTTACAAATGAAACTGATATAGCTGAGACCTTCGCATCCTCGTTCTCTTTATCCACTTTACCACATTGCGATTCTCATATGATATGGTACGGGTGCTCTATCCCTCCGCGTAATGAATCCCGGCCAATTTGCGTTACTGAAATTCAAGATTATCTCAATAATATTCGTCCTTTTAGCGCAGCTGGCCCCGATGACATCTCCCCATACCTGCTCAAAGCTTTATCGAGTTACCTGGCACCATTCCTGACTATTATCTTTGATAAAATTCTGGCCACTGGCAGTGTCCCAGAAGATTGGAAAACTGCAACCGTTGTTCCTATTCCCAAAAAAATTTTTGCATCATCCTGTGGTGATTATAGGCCAATAAGCTTAACCTCTTCTCTGTGCAAAGTTCTCGAACGCGCCATCAGCACTAGAGTCTACGATCATCTTGTCTCCCTTGGTATACTATCGTCCGCTCAACATGGTTTTCGTCACTCCCGTTCTTGTTTGACGAACTTGCTTACCGCGCGCGAAACTTGGACCCAGTCGTTAAGTTTTGGTAGCTCACTCGATATAATCTTTATTGATTTTTCGAAAGCCTTCGATCGCGTCCCTCATGATGGGATGATTAGGTTGTTAGCACACTACGGAGTATCCTCCATGTTATGCAATTGGATTCGTGATTTTTTTGGACGGGAGATCATTTCAGGTGAGGGTTGGCAATAGCATGTCTTCTACTAGCAAAGTGATTGAGCGCATACTAAACAGACGCATATATGATCATTTGAGTTCGCTGAGAATTCTCAATAATGCACAGCATGGATTTCGCCCTCGGCGTTCATGTCTTACAAACTTGTTACATGCTCGTGAAGATTGGGTTGGACATGTTGCTAACGGATACTGTATCGACGTAATATTTCTTGACTTTAGTCGGGCTTTTGATAGGGTGCCCCACAAAATGCTAATTTCCACCCTTGAGTCTTATAAAGTCAATCGCTCCATTATAAGCTGGATTCAAGATTTTCTTAAAGATAGATCCTTTGCTGTTCGTGTAGGTCAATGCCTATCGTCTTATCGTCCTATCACCTCAGGAGTACCACAGGGATCAGTCTTAGGACCCTTGTTGTTTAACATATTTATAAATCAGCTACTAAATCTAATTGAGGATTGTAGTGTTTTAGCTGTTGCCGACGATGTAAAGGTATGGAAATTGATTAAAACCAACAAGGATCGAAATGACTTTCAAAATATCTTAAACATTGTTTATCGATGGTCTTTAAACAGAGGAATTTCATTGAATATTAAAAAGTGTGCACATATGACATTAGGTCATAGCAATGTGAGTCAAGAATATTTTATTGACGATGAGTTTGTTGTTTCCACGCAGTCCATTCTGGATCTTGGTATAATTGTTCAAAACAATCTGAAAACACGTGCTAACACTGATAGGATTTGTAACGCAGCAAGAAGAATGACCTATATTGTCAAAAATTGCTTTAAAGATTTATCTCCCGTTTGTGTTGTGCGTTTATATAATGCTCTTATAAGACCGATATTAGAATATGTGTCGCCAGTAGTCTTTCCGTGTACGCGTACAGAACTTGATCAATTAGAGCGCATACTTCGACGGTTTACGAAATTATGTCCTCAGGTACGATATCTTCCCTATGAGGCACGAATAAAAAGTTTGAATATGCCGACAGTGCGTGAAAGGTTCCTTCTTTTCGACCTTCTAGCTATGTATCGACTACTTAATAAAGATAAAAATTTTCCAGCAAATAGAGTTGAACTCAATGAACGGGATGGACGTAGAGGGCACTCGAAAGTACTAGTAGTACATGAGCACGGAAAATACCCTCGTCATTTCCGACTGTCTCATCGAGCGGTGAATATTTAGAATCGTCTTCCAATTGATGTCGTTGCGGTGCATACAATCAATGAATTTAAATCCAATATAAAGAACTGGATTCGAAATGAGAACGAATGGTGGTTGCTGCAGTACCCATGGTTCTGATATATATACTGAATGATGTTTTTTGATTTTTTTTTGTATTTATTTGTTTTTTATGTGAGCGGTCAAAACAGCCTTATGGCTATGACCTGTAGTAATAATATTATAATATATAATATAATATAAAGCTAAAATTTAAAATAAAAGTCAATTTTTATGAATTAGCTAATAAATAGCAAACGAAGTATTTAAAATACAAATACAAAGTATTTAAAATTTTGATGACTATTTTATTGTTTGAACTTATTACATCAAGTTAAAATAAAAAAATTGAAATTTAAAATAAACTTCATTTTTATGAATTGACTTATGAATAATAGATGATGTATTAGAATAAGGATTAGATGTCATCAGGAGGAATTGCTATGTTATCAGGTTTCGGGTCACAGTTCCTAAACCCAACATATCAGCGATTACATACAGTAATATCTTATTATATCATTGAGTATATTATTTACTATCTTTCCATAGATAGTAAAATATGATATGTATTATATGTTCAACTTTATAGTTAAAACTTGTTTAATAATACTTTTATAAGATAATTAAAATTTAAAATAAAAGTCAATTTTTATGAATTAGCTAATAAATAGCAAACGATGTATCATAATCAAGATTAGAGATCATCATATGGAGAAGCTATATTATTATGTTTCGGTCCCTATTCCAGGACACATCATAGCAGCGGGGCCAATTTATTATCCATAAATATTTACGTTTAAGAGTTTAATTGATAATTAGGTATTTATTATTTCTAGAAGTTATCATCATGTTGATTGTGACAACGTCGTACGCAGTCTTGTTTGTGACTCAGAATCATATGTAAATTCCCTTTTTGACAAACCAACTCTTAAAACGAATAAACCTACATTAAACATATCATTAACATTATGCTCTTAATTTACCTGTCGAATCGGCACATTCCAGGTTTTCAGTTAAGCCATCTACTATTTTCCATCATCATGCCCTAATCTACTTGAACCACGTCTGCCCCACCACGTACTTTCAACTCATCTGGTCGAAACGTCATGCTTCACGCAAGCGTTCTAATTCATCATCCTCCCCTCCCATCCCTATTTTTTGCGGGGTCCCACAAGGTTCAGTCCTAGGTCCTATGCTTTTCTCTCTTCTGCTTGGCGATCTATCTCCGTTTATCAAACCTTACTCCTTTAACGTCATGCAATACGCCGATGATATTCTAATCTATGCTCATGAACCCGCACATCGCATTCACGATATCGGCATTTCTGCCTCCAACTGTCTTTCTTCTATCTACAAACGTCTCTCCAATCTCCATCTCGTTCTAAACCACGAAAAGTCCAAAATAATGTGGATCATCCCCCGTAAACCAAACATATCTCCTCCCATTGTTTCTTTTGCCTCATCGATCATCCCTATAGTCCACAATCTCACTTTCTTAGGCTTCCATTTCGATGATCACCTTTCCCTTAAACCCTTCGTCCGTGACAAGGTCCGCTCGTCTAACTTAATTCTCCGTGACATCCGCCGTATCCGCCCCCTTATCGACTTCCGTTCTTGTATGTCTCTTCTTTCATCGCTTCTTTTCCCTAAAATCGATTACTGCCTTAGCATTTTCGCCAATTCTCCAAAATCCAAAATCCTACCCCTAAAACGAATAATCAACATTGCTGTTCGAGTGCTCTTTCGTCTCCGTCGCTTCGACCACACATCCACATATTTTGCCCAAATCTCCTGGTCCACCATCCACATCTGCATCAAACTCCGCCTTCTCCTAGTAACTTTTCGTCTCATCGCTGTCGGCTGTCCATCGTTCATCAATCTTCCTTTCTTAGACGACACTTGCCCAACCTCGCTATCGCTGCGTTCCCGTCATTCCGTCTTACTACACGTTCCCAATTACTCCAACAACTACGGTCTCCGATCCTTTCTCGTCGCCGCCTCACTCGCCTGAAATCAACTCCCTCTCGAAGTCCGCTTAGATAGCTCCTTTATCACATTCAAACACCTCCTCCGTTCACACCTTCTTGACACCTGATTTACGGTCTTGTTTTGTTGTGGTCATGTAAGCGTGCGCTGGCACGCATTTGCCACGTTAAAATAAATCGTTTTTTAAGCGTTGCATCATTTTGAAAAACATACCGCTTTCCGATTCTGATCAAATACAATGTCTGATCACGATATTAAGCACTTTCGCTCAATTCTTTAACTTCTAACTCATGCAAAAAAAAACAATTACTTTTAAATGAAATCAAATCCAAATCTTTATCTCTATTTCGTTTAAGATATTTCTTCAATGATACCACCTACCCGCTTTTACCTAAGGTTGTCCTAAAAAATCGCTTTCAAGCATCATTCATTCTGTTAAGATGCTTTGTACTATTATCTTCTAGCTTGAACTGTAGAATGTTTCCTGGTCGATTGCAATCTAGCATTGCCGATCTCGCATTTCCTCGTGATTGAAAACTTACTCGTGAATATAACGGTGAATCTTCCCTAACAATCAAACAGAATGATGGAAATTTTCGTGTCGTCTGACTGCTATCCAAAATTCGATGGAAAACACTTTCACCTCATAGTCTCCTTCTCTAACTACTACTTTATTCTATCTAGGGGCTACCAAAAATCCGCTCCATCAAGAATAAAATACACGCAATACTTGACCTCTTATCCCAACCGTCTTTGGAACTGCTTTGACTCACTGAATCTTGGTATCTTGCTGGTAGTGACATCTCGGTTCGACGCCTACGTTCTTTCTATACTGTCATTAATAAGTCCCGTTCTAAATCATCTGACGGTGTATCATCCAGTAATCATGTTGACATCGTCGCTATCTCATCTTTCTCTGCCTCTTCATCGTTTTACTGCTCCTTTGTTCCACAAACCTTTAAACTTTCTCTTTTCCATATTTCGATATGCTTTTCCTTGCTGAATATGTATTTTATGTACCGTCCTAACTCTAGTTCCATTTCTAATACTTTCTTTGCTAAACTACCTAATCTCACATATCCCGCTCTTCTATCATGTATTCGTTACCCAATCCTAACCCTACTTACATTTTTGTGGTGTTCTTGATTTAATCGCTATTCCTCCGCCGTTATATCTACTTTTGATCCCGGCCTATCCGACCATTGTCTTGTCATCATATCTCTTCCTATTATACACTCTTCTTTATCTAAGTCACCGTCAACAGTGGAAACGTCTCGATCTTCCTCTTTTTCATTCTCTACTAATTGTCTCTCCTCTCATGACCTCGTCTTTCATTCTCCAACGTCCGGATTATCTGTCTAATATCTTTGATTCTGAAAACTCTTCTATACTCGACAATAATTTTCCATGTCAACTATTTACTCTCCCATCAAATCACAATGCATTATGGTTTGATTCTGACTGTATGCGTTTGAAGTGTCTTCTACGTCGTTCGTTTACAACCTACCTTTGTTTTTGCAAGCTTTCTCCCACTTAAGTATCCATTGACATCCACAACAACTATTTAGCTCTACGCAGATCTCATCATTCGCTACTGCGTAGTAAGATTTTGCGCTTTTGAAAGAACATGACTATATTTTCTTCTAATTCAAGATCTAAATGGAAAAATTTAAACACTAAACTGTCGTGTTCTACCTCTGTTAGCACTCTCGATCCATTCAAATTTTCTGTTTATCTTCAATCGAAGCTCGATTCAACTATCCTAGGCATGCATTTTTTCTTATCTCGTCTTCTTTGCTAGATATTCGTTTTCCCGAACTATTTCATCTTCTTCCTGTATCTATCGACAAGGTTTATCGGGTGCTTTTATTTTTACGTAGCAAAATATATCCTGCTGATTCCTATTTCTACTTCTAGTTGGAACCACCTAGTCGAAACCGTAGGTGAGAAGGTTGCCCGTATCACACTTAGTTGGACTACGTTGAGACACTTGACCACGGGAAACATCATCATCTCCCGTGGCCGCCGCCACAGATTCTCAAGAAAGAACCTTTAATCGGCAAATAAGAACCTGAAATCGTCAATTGTTAAATACAAGAGCTTTTTTCACTGAATATTCATCAGTGGAATTCGGGAGGTGCTTCTGCCCTTAGCCTTCTATCTGGTAGAGATGGATATATTAGTTCTTCAGGAGACGCAGTCTATCCGGCTCCATCAGGACATTACTCGATTTATCCATAAGCACATCTACACCCACTATAGTCCGTACATAACCCCTCCTCATTCATCTCAAGGTCTTTTAACCCTAGTTAAGAGATCCTTAAGATCTTACCTCTTACTAAGCTATTCTTGTCCATCCCTGTCATGTTTAGCTATATCACTCTGTAAAAACGGTAAACGCATCAGCATAGCCAATATATATACGGCCGGGAGAAATTCACAAGAACCGTGACCTCCTCGATCGCAGACTTTGACGACAGAAATGGTCGTTGGGTTAATGCAGCACTCCACAGAGGTAGGAACTACTATCTTATTCATAACCACCTTCCCCCACCTCGAATATACAATCTCACTCCAACAAAACTAAAGGTCTTAGCTAAAATGTTACACCTTCCTAATCTCTCTGATTCCGCCAGACAGGTCCTCTCGAATGAATACCGGAGCACAAGATATATGTTCCAGCTGAGTAGGGATAAGTCGAGCATTGCTCGTTTTAACCCTTAGTCTTCCTTTTCGAAGATATTCAAGAACTTTGTCTGCTTGAAGAATAGAGCCTTGGAGTGGATCGGTAGCATAGGCCTTAGCAAAGTTCTGGAGGAGTCACTATCCCTACATAATTATGGAACCACTTAATCTCCCCCAACCAATCCCGCCTTGGTGTAACTTCAGGAGTAGGGATATTTTTGACATACAGTCAGAGAAAGGAGGTAACCATCACAATGCTATCAGCCTCCCCTTCCATATTGCTGGCATAAATATTAGTTGAGATAAATTTTACCTAAAAAAATCGATTGCATTTCCTAAAGATTTGCGGCCTATCTCGATTCAAAACTCCTTCATCTCCATTTACGAAAAAGCGCTTACGCGTAAAATCCGCGACCTTCTCTGTCACAGATATCCTAAGCTTCTGGGGACCACTCCCGGGCACCTCCAAATCCCACGCGCCACTCTCCACTCGGGTCTGTCAGCTTTTGACAGGCAGTCAGAGAAAGGAGGTGGCCATCTCAACGCTACTAGCTTCCCAGTCCAATGTTGCTGTCATTAATATCAGCCGTCGTGTCTTTATGCCAAAAAAAGAAATCGATTTCATGTCTTAAAGATCTGCAACCTATCTCGATTCAAAACTCCCTCATCTCCATTTACGAAAAACTGCTTGCGCGTAAAATCCGCCATCATCTAAGTAGGCGAAATTTAATCCCACCATATTTTCATGGATGCGTAAAAGATCACTCGGGGCCATAATGCAATTGGTGAAGTGCATCTGTTTTGTCACGATAATAGTCATGAGCTTGTTGTGGCTGCGTTTTTTGACTTTTCTGCTCATTTGACCCCATTTCCATTCCTTTTGTTATCTATTCTCTCAGGCCCCTTGAGTTGCCTGTTTGAATTGTTAACAGGTTGGAAATAGTGTTGTATACTAACCCATTCTTCTATGAAGATGGCCCTGATGCACGTCAGTTCTACCCTATTACAAGTGTGCCTCAAAGTTATTTACTTTCTCCAATCTCATATCTTGCTGCCTCCGTTGAACTTTACAAAAAATCTAAACGCAATCAACAATAGTGGTATACACTGATGATGCCACACTCATGTTTTTTGGACGCAGGTGCAAAGGACATCAGCCGTTTCTTTTTAAGATTAGAAGATCAAGTTAACCTCATCCAATCTTATTTTAAATCCGACAAATCGCAGGTGGTCGTCTTTCATGGCGCTCCGGTCACCAAAAAAGAAGCTTAAGAGACTAGCACTCTGCACTCTTTTCCATTTTACAGCCTCAACCACTCCCCATCTTAACGAGTCGAGTAAAATACCTGGGGTTCGCTGTTACGGTGAATTGGTCGTCGATAGCTGAGTTGGATAGATTAAAACGTATGCTGAATAAATGGATGAAAATGGTAACGACTTGATGACGTTTGACCATGTTTGTGTTATGCTTGTTTTTATTTTCAGTTAGTTATCTGTTGTATAACCCTTATTATTACTGTCTTGTTTAATAATATTACGTTTCCGCTTGATGTCTTTGGCAAAGAAGCGGAAAATTTAATAAAACCACGGCTTCGATATTAACGCATGAATCAACGAGTTATTATCCCGATCTAGTTATAGAGATGACACGAGACATTTTGAAATCGCACGCTCAGTTTCCGCATGTTTACGTCGCTATTTTCCAGCTGTTCCAACACAACATGATGAAAGCTCAATACAGCGAATTCGGAGCTGTGTTAAAAACTGATTTCTCTTATTATTTTGCAGGTCTACGGAATTTTGTGTTGTCGCATGATTTTAATGTTGAAGATTTGTCGATTTTATTATTGTCGATACTATTCGAAGCATCAATACCATATTGATTGTATTGATGCTACATATTTTTTCCTTGTATCTTCACGATCATCGGAGACCTTTGTGACATCATTTTTGTTCGTCAGCATGTCAATTATATTGATGACGTTGCTCGTGATGGTAATATTACTTTTATATATTACGCCAATATTGTCAATGGTATTGCCCGGAACTGTATCATCATCCCCGTTTATTGTCCTACTGATAATATCCATAGTATTGTTCTCTCTTGTTACTTGATTATCTCTTTTTTATTGATAAACCGCTTACTTTCCATCCTTCAAACCCAGCATCCACTATTTATTGTCTCTTAATAATTGATTCAATTATTCACACTATTTTTAACTCTCCCACTCTCCCACTCATCAACATCAACCTTTTGACATTGATCATACTTTCGTTCTTTGTTCGTTTTCATATTTTTTTGTAAAACGTTTAATTTATAATTTAGTTATATGCGATAGGACATTGTCACATTCCCTCAAGTTTACGAGAGACGGCACATCTAGTGGGGTCAAACTTATTCGAGTGTCGCCTCACTACCTGAAAATTATGCACCCATAGATTGCTTTCACCAAGACCACCATAGATTGCTTTCACCAAGACCAACACGATACGCGAGTTCTTTCCTATCTTGCGACAGTTTCTTACTTTGCAAATCATCAAGATCTTTCAAAATACGGACATTAGATCCTTTTAGACAGAATGAATTACGAAGGATCAACTCAGCAAGCGGCTACTCTTTAAATACGGCTTTGAGTAAACGTGACGTATTACTAAGTGTATCACGCTTACCTAGTCGAAACAATGCAACGAGTTTCACATGTTTGACGATGTCTATATTGAATGAACTAAGTACATGTGACAATATAACTATCACACTTTGGACGTCCCCATTAAGACGTACTTGCGTATTCTTTAATAATGATTCCCTTACATTAGTCAGGATAACTGATCTACATCTATCAGCAACGCGTTTCATAAGCAAAATATGATTGCACCAATTGTTATTCTCATTAATTTGTGGTTCGCGATCGTCACGTGACACTGCGGATGTTTACTTATGGTAGACAATTTTTTATCTCTCTTTGCAAGTGCCATTATCACTCATATGACTATTCCAACCGCATAAAGTCACCTTTACAATGTCACTTCTCAAAATGTCACCTATATCTGCATAAACATATAAAAGGTGACATAGACTAAATTTCTACTGGTTTAGGTAGCGAATTTATATCCCTACAATATGTAGAATCGGATCTGTAGACAATTGGTGAATGCACCGGAATATCATTGATGATACCATCACCTCCTAAAGTCAAGCTTATGTTTATTGAATTATTTGCAATTTGAAGGAGTGATGTATAGAATCACAAGGCCCTTCGTTACTTTGATTTGACTCTCCATGTCCCATAGTAGATGTAAAATTTATGTCCTCTTCTTAGCTGTATATTCCTGCACTTACTGAATCCCGCCTCACATTTATAAATATTCGTTCATGTAACTCTACTTCTCCATGTTCTGTCATTCTCATCAAACTGTGGCCGCCGTTCCCTTTTTTGTCGATCCTTTTTTATGGAATATACTACTTTTCGCTCAATCGTCTCCTTTCCATCCTTCAAACACAATATCTGCTCATTTTTGTCTCTTAATAATTGATTTAATTATTCACACTTTTAAACTCTTTACGTAGAGACTATTTCGTTCTTTGTTTGTTCTCCTGTCACTTTTCATTTTCCTTTATTCGTTCTATCTCTATCATTCGTTGTTTGTTTTCATTTTGTTGTTATAAAACTGTAAATTTTGCAAATGGATGTATATCCACAATAGCCAATTTAAGAAACCTGCATTTTTATTAATTAAATGAATTAAAAAATGATAATTTATAAATGAATTAATTTGCAATTTTGGATCAATAGAACACTAATTTATTTTAATATTAAACTAAATAAAAAAATTATAATAATTATAATATCATTTATTTTACTTCAGCATTAATTTCTGTATTAGTTACAAATATCCAGCCATTACTCACTAATTGCCGCGTCATATCAACAAGTCTGATATACATTAACGATTCTTTATCGTCAGATATTATCAACTGCAGCTCCAACTAATGCAGATTCACAATGCAGTTACATCTGCATTGTGAATTACATCTGCATTGTGATTCACAATGCAGTTACATCTGCATTGTGAATCGGCATTTCATTAATTTCTTTGTTCCTATAAATTTATAAAAACTTTGTTAATCAAACATTTAAAATTTAATAAATGAATCAAAATCCATTCTGGTTTTATTATGTCATTTCGTCGATGGTTTTGGATTAAAACAAATGCTATAGTAAAGAAGATCGAGTAAAGATGGTCTTTATTATTATCTTTATCATTGTAGTCTTTATTATTTAAATTATTACTTTATTATCATGGCCTTTATTAGATGATCGTACTTGGTATGTATTCAAGGCCAAGAAGACAGCATCGTAGTTGCTCAAAAAAGATGTTCCCGTTCGTCAACTCGATTTAGTAAAAACCTAAAATGAAAGTATTTTTTTATGTCAGCTAAAGAAATATTAAATTAATAATATACAATATTATATATTATTAATTATATTAGTAATATATAATAATTTACATTCAAACTTATGGCCGTTAATTTGCTAATCGCAGTCTCACATTTAAAAAGGATTTGTTTTTATGTGGCAAATGCGTGTCAGCGCACGCTTACATTTAATAATAATACAAATTTATTTAATGTGGCAAATGCGTACAAGCTGTACGCTTACAAGTCCACAAACAAAAATGAAAAAGTCAAGCGGATAAATTGTTAAAATGGAATCGGATTTGTCGTTTGAAGCACTGCAGGGAAGTTGATTGGCGTATATGAATGGGCAGATGATTCCACGATAGAGGAGCAGCCACCAGGAAGGAGCGGAGTCCAAAGGAGGTAGATTAGTTTGGGACATGTAAAAGAAGGGAATTACAGGAAAACAACACCAGGAAAGGGAGGAGGTATTCGAATATGATAAAGGACGGAGTGCGGCGGACGTCGAGAGTGAGCTGATTCCAGGCGAGCGGCAGCAACGAGGTAAAATCGGAGGCCTTAGTTGCTAGAATAATTGGAAACGTGGAGTAAGAGGTAATGACGGAAACGATAATTTGGAACGTGGACTAATAGGGAATGACTAAAACGCAGCAATAGAGAGGTTGGACGAGTGTCGTTTTAGAAACGGAGGTTAATGAACGATGGGGGACCGACAACGATGATACGAAAAGTGATGAGAAGGCGGAATTTGATGTGGATAGTGGACCAGGAAAGTTGGGCAAGATAAATGTATGTGTAGTCGAAGCAACGGAGGCGTAGGATCACTCGAACCGTGGATTTAATTATGCGTTGTAGGGTTAGAATGATGAATTTTGGAGAATTGGCAAAAAGGCTGAGGTAGTAATCGATTCTAGGAGTAAGTTTGATAAACGAAGAGATATCGTTAAGTAGAAGAGAGAAAGGCAAGAAACCTAAGATTGAACCTTGTGCGACCTCGCAAAAAATAGGGATGGAATGGGATGATGAATTAAAATAGACGCGAAAAACGGTCGGATAGATATGAGGCAAACCATGCTACGGAGAAAAAATAAGAGCAGTAATCATAACGAAGGCTAGACAGGAGGATGGAGTAGTTTACGATGTCGAAGTCGGAAGAGAGGTTGAGGGAGATGATAATATTATATAGAGTCTTGTGACGAGAAATGAGTAGGTCGTTGTAAACTTTCATGCAGGCGATTTCTGTGGAGTGATTAGAGTGGAAAGTGGATCGGAAAAGAGGGTATAGATTGGATGAAAATAGATAAATGTTTATCTGTATTAAGGTGAGGCGTTCTAAGAGCTTATAAAGAGTAGGGAGGAGTGAAATGGGGCGATAGGTAGAAGGAAGGGAGGGGTCGAAAGATTGTTTCTTAAGGAAGGGACGATCCATGGCGATTGCCAGTGTGAAGGGAAGTTTCGACTGCGGATGGACGAGTTAAACAAGGTAGTGAGAAAAGAGGATATCGATGAGCATATGGATTTAAGTATGGGGGTTGGCAGGGGATCGGCAGGTGAAGTTATGTTGGGCAAGGACGTGAGGACAGATGATACTTCGGCAGGTGAGACAGGGAAAAGATGAAAGAGTCTCGAGATGATGAGGCAAAGCGGGGAAGAGTGGGATGGGATGGAAAAGGGGGTGTGTGAGATCAACGTGGATACTTTGGTCTGGATAAATGACCAATAATCATGGGAATTGATGTTGCAAGACGAAGAGGAGCGAGAAAGGATTGAGTTAAAAGTATGACAGAGAGACTTAGAGTTGAATGAAGATAGATTTTATTCTGCCAGAAGAAGTTGCATTTGGTACTTAGTAGGTTGAGATGAGACTTGCAAAGAGCAAGATAGGAATCACGGAGAGACGGAGTGCTCGAGTGGATATGACGTCTGAGAGAGCGGTGATAGACTCGAAAAGCAAAACGCTGTCGACGTTTTGAGAGTCGGCATTGGGTATCAAACCGTGGTGTACAGTACAAGTGGCGATAAGAGTGAGGCTTGAAGGCAAGAGAAGATCGAGAGTGGATGTGAGTTGATAGTCGACAAGAAAGGCGAGATCGTGAGAATATGAAGATGCCTTTGTGGGAGAGGATATAGACGATTTGAGTAAGACAGAGCGGAGAAAAAGGATGTCAAGATTTCTCCAAGGGCGACGTATGATAGTAGGTGTGTGAAGCGAGGTCTTGTTGAAAGTGAGATCAAGGGTGACGATAAAGTGATCGGATAAACCAAGATGCTTTTGTGGGGGGGAGTGGAGATGAGTTTGTAGTTGTAGTTTGATAAAATGTTGATGAGCTGGATGGAATCAGTGGAAGATTGGCGGTCGAGTCGGACGTGGAAGTAGCTAAGAACGAGTGAAAGAATGGAAGGCAAAGAACGATGGGACACAGAGGTCAGCGAGTTCGGTAACAAATAAGGAAGTAGGGGCAGATAAACCAGGACACTAAACAATTTCGAGATCCAGAGTGATCGGTCTAGAAGAACGACAAGTGAGCAATTCAAAAGAGCAAGGACTGAAAGGGAGAGTGATTTTGCGAAGAAACGCGGGGTGACGGACAAATGCGACAATGCCGCCGTGATTAGAGAATTTATAAGAAGATGAGCTGAAGGGACATACAGATTCGACTAGTGAGCAACCGGCAATAGCATACGGCGAATGAAGTTGTTATCGGTATCGGAGTGTCAGGATTCGGTGAGGCAGATATCGATGGATTACTTGGTGAATAGGTTTAGGATGATATCGGATTTATGGATAATAGATCTAGTTTTGAGGTAGCCGATTCATAAAGCATGCTTGGTGGTGATTGGGGCTAGCGAATAAGACATGGGGATATGAAGCGCCATCGGATTTTGGAGCGGGTGTGGACAACTTGAAAATTTCCGACAGTTTTGAATGGAAAGATATACTTGGCCGTTTTCCTCGCGACAGCGTTTTTTGATGCGGGTAGAATAGAGTTGAGTGATTTCAGAGGAAATGCGATTGGGAAAAATACGAGTGGCTGAAGATGACGTGAGTTTAAATAGTTGGGAGAGGATAGAGGACGCATGATAGCGATGCTTGAAACAGTTTTCAGAAGAGGGTACTGATAAGGATTAGATTGAGAAGATTTGTTTAGTTGGATGATTGCGACCGGAGAGATGTCGTTAAAAAAGTATGGCTTATCTGCATGAACAAGAGACGAGATGATTGATCTGAAGGCGGAAACATCGTGGTCGAGACGTGCTGGTGGAGATTAGGTGGTGAAAGAAGTGATATTAGTGACGATGGCGCAAATCGTTTCCGCAAAGGAGGACGATTGGGGTGATTGGGTGAGATCACGATAGGAGAGCTGGAAGTTGAGGATATGAAGGGATTAGATTCGACAGTGGGAGAGAAAGAGCAAAAGGATAATATATAGGATGACAAACGATGTGAGGAAAGGTTATGAATGGAAGGATCGTGAAGATTGTTGGAGGTGATTTTGATTGATGTATGTAGGTTATTGAGAAACGAGACGGGTGAGAGAAGGATGGGGGTGTCGGGGACTGAAGATTACATGGGATTGGAAGTGTATATGGTGACATGATCAGTGGTCCGATAAAGGACATCGGAAATGACGGGTAGTATGAGTGGGCGTTTTGGTGGTTGATATGTGCTTATAAGAGAGGTTGCGGATTAGTTTGTTGCACAAAACCCACATAGGAATTCTTCTTTTGACTTACTGTTGTCGCAGGCGATTGTGGTCCATACGCTGCAGTCATTTGTCGAGCACTGTACTTGTAGTTTAGCACAGTTAGTGACGGTCGTAGCTGTCTTTGTAGCTGTTTTCTTACGTCATCCTATTAACTTCCTTGTGTGTTTAAGCTGCTAAATTTGCTACTGCAACTGATCGGCGAGCGCATCTAGACGATCTGCTACCGATTCAATTGATCTGAAACTGATTGAATTGATCTGTAACTGATTGAATTGATCTGCAAATGATTGAATTAATCTGCAACTGATTGAATTGATCTGCAACTGGTTGAATTGATATGCAACTAATTGAATTGATCTGCAACTTATTGAATTGATCTGCAACTGATTGAATTGATCTGCAGCTAATTAAATTGATCTGCAACTAATTAAATTGATTAGCAAATGATTGAATTGATCTGCAACTGACTGAATTGATCTGCAAATGATTGAATTGATCTGCAACTGATTGAATTGATCTGCAACTGATTGAATTGATCTGCAACTGATTGAATTGATCTGCAACTGATTGAATTGATCTGCAACTGATTATCTTGATCTGCTATTGATTAAAGTGATCTGCAACTGATTATCTTGATCTGCAACAGATTAAATTGATCTGCAACTAATTGAATTGATTTGCAGGTGATTGAATTGATCTGCAACTGATTGAATTGATCTGCATATGATTGAATTCATCATCGACTGATTGAATTGATCTGCAGCTGATTGAATTGATCTGCAATGCAATTATACTGAACAATTATAACTCTTTTTTAATGCAATCATAGTGGCGAAAACCGCAGAGAATGAAACGATCGCTTCTCAATCACGCCTACATAAACGCATATCAATACAAACTTTGCACTAGTCGTATATCATGTCACGATTGATTGGATATTAGTTACATCCCTACAAATTTTGCAGGTCGCGTCAAATCAACAAGTCCCCTATACGTTGTCGATTCTTTATTGTCAGATATAATAAACCGCAGCTCCAACTAACTAGTTACATGTGCAGTGTGAATCCAAGTATAAATTATTACCCAAGTGTAAATGATTGTATTAACTCCAAATCCAGAAAATTTATTTGGTCATTAATAAAATGATCATTTATTATGTTTTTCGTATGACCGGCATTTATTACCTACTGATTTCTTTGTATCAGATTCAAAAACTACAAATTTATTCGTATTAAAAGTTGGCATGGGAAAATTTTACTTTTATCGGATAATGGATCTTGTTTTTTGATATTAATTTATTTCTATGTGGGTAATATGCTTAGCTTACATTTTCAATAACACGCAAAAATAATATTTATAAATCAGAATTAATATATATGATATTATCTTATCTAACAAAGGAATGACAGTAACAGTCCAGTTAATAGTCCAGTTTTCAAAGTATGTGCTGCGGCACTTGTGTGCCGTGAGAGATGGTCATTTGTGACTCATTGTATAACTATTGCTGTCTGACCAACTGCAAAAATTGATTCAGACAGACGAAATTATAAGTCAGATAATTGAAACTCTTGTTTGAATAATTAATAGATCAGCGATAAATATTAAATACTACGTTGAACGGTGCGATGGCCGAGTGGTTAAGGCGACAGACTTGAAATCTGTTGGGATTTCCCGCGCAGGTTCAAATCCTGCTCGCACCGTTTAAAGCGTTTGATATAGAAGCAGTTGAATTTCTTAACAATTGTGTTATTTTTTAAAACATATTTCATTATTAATATACAGCTATTAATACACCAGCTCTATACCGCAATTAATACAACAGCTCTTTACAGCAATTAATACACCAGCTCAATACAGTAATTAATACACCAGCTCTATACAGCGAATCTACAAAATTAAAAAGAACACCAACGATTTTTATATTCAAAATTTGAGTGTCATCAAATTAGTAGTAAATTTATAGCTCAGCGATCGAGTGGTTTGCAATAACGACGCCATGTCAGGAAACCCAATTCCTCATCTACACCCTTCACATACCTCCTCGCTTTGTTCAGTTTGTGGGCGAGTTATTTCCATTACTAAGCTCGGACTCATAAAGGTACACGGACCAATACGTTCTCGATGCCTAGGATCGTCTCTCCCGCCAACTCCAATGGCTGCCACTACTAACGTCACTGTTCCGCCGACAAACTTTTTGTTTCCGGAGAGTAAGCGTGTTAATGATGACATCTTCCTTAAAACGTCTGGTCATAAATCAACTGAGGCTCACGTTCACGCGGTGAGTGAGTCATACATCACCTGGTCTTTCCTTCGCGAATTATGGCAATCTGAAGTACCTACTTTTCGACGCATTCCCTGGAATCTTCGAAGCAGGTCTGCTCGAATATTGTCAAGACTCATTGCTGATGCGCTGCATTATCGTTCACCCGCATCTTGGACACTCCTTCTCGGTTTTGCCAAAATTGCCTTCATTAAGTCAGATATCAAAGGTCGCTCCTCAAGACGCCGCAACGCGACTCTACAGGGTATATCTCGAATGCTAGATAACATTGAATCTAGAGAGCTCGGAGAGATACGCGATCAAGTTTTGCCATTCCTCAATTCTCCCAAAAAAACAGCTCACACTAGTACAATGATGTCGTCAATAGATTTGGCAAGACAGGGTAATTACAGTAAGGCCATGCAACGTTTATCCTCTTCCCGATATATTTCACCCACTGACGAAGTTCGACAGCGGCTGGATCACTTACACCCCGCGGGTAAAGACATACATCACTCATACCTTTGTAATAGTCAGCCTATTCTTTTTGACAGTGATACCGTAAAAGACGCTGTATTTTCTTTCCCCGCAGCATCATCGCCTGGTTGTCTTGGACTGAGGCCCGAACACTTGCAGGACCTCATTTCCGCCGATCCCTCAGGAACACTTCTTTCACGCTTAACGCAATTGATAAACAACATGGTGGCAGGTGATTTACTACAACAAGTTGCTCCTTTCTTTGCAGGCGCGAACCTCATCGCTCTAGAAAAGCCAAACGGAGGTATTCGCCCCATTGCAATTGGAGATACACTCCGACGAATATGCTCAAAGTGCGTTTGTTCGAAGTTAAGAGGAGAGTTCGTAACGATTCTCAGACCATTACAGATGGGCGTTGCAACACCGAACGGCATTGACAACATAATCCATCAGGTCCGCCGCACGAACGAACATATGCCTGAATTGGGAAATTGGACGTGGGCAAAAATCGACGTGTCGAACGCATTTAACACTATTGACAGGCGTATTTTCTTGAGAGCAATTGAATCCCAAATTCCTCAAATGGCAGCGTGGGTACGTTGGTGCTACGATCACCCCACTTATCTCCGTTTCGGCTCGCAATACCTAAAATCTGAATCCGGAGTTCAACAAGGTGACCCCTTAGGCCCTCTACTGTTCTCTGTGGCAATCCACCCAGTACTTGCACAGCTTAACAATATGGAGGGCATTCATTTCAACAAATGGTATTTGGATGATGGCATCATTGGGGGCAACCCAAATGCCATTGCTCTTGCACTGAATTTTATCTCCTCAGAATTTTTAAATGATTGGATTGTCCATTAACTGGGGTAAGACGGAACTTATAGGAAACACAGACGATATTCAATCCATCAACAATACTTGTCAGCAACCCTGTACAGTTGTGAGTGGTCGCAATTTTTCACTACTTGGTTGTCCGATTGGCTCGCCTGATTTTGTCAAGTCGTTCATGCTCGAAAAGGTTATGCCCAAACTCCTCCACGATATAGATCTCGTGACATCAATTCCTAATGCTCATGTAGCTTATTTGCTTTTGCGACACTGCGCGTCAGCCCCTAGAGTAACATTTTACATGAGAAACGTTGACTTCCGTTTTATGGACGACTTCTGCCATCGGTTCGACGATGCAGTTATGCGCGCACTTGGAATAATCACATCAGTTCAACTTTCAACCAAGAAAAAGTGTCAAGCTGAACTTCCTCTAAAAATGGGCGGACTCGGTCTGAGAAGTACTCTGAAACACTGTTCAGCAGCCTTTATAGCAAGCACTCAAGCTGTTGCAACTTCTCTTGATCTGGATGCTAGTACTTTTCCTAGATTCATCACATCAAAAAACGCACTAGAGGAAGTTTCAACTAAGTTCGTTGTGTCGACAGTACAGGGAAAATTGTCCTCTCTCATTGACTCAGCCATGCTAGATCAGTTAAAATCGAGATCGAGTGAGGCGGACAAAGCGCGAATACTTTCAGTGTCCTCTCCCCACGCAAATGCTTGGCTACAATGTACACCCAACAAAAGTCTTGGTCTAGCGCTGACCGACAACGAATTTTCTGTCCTAATACGTTTCTGGCTGGGCATTCCCATTTCTGATGAAATCTACAGGTGCAGTAGGTGTTACCGTAAAGCTGATTGTATGGGTTTCCATGCCTTAACATGCTCTTTTGGAGGTTTTACAGGCCTACGTCATAATGGCATACGAGACATTGTTTTTCAGGCTGCACAATCGGCTGGAATGCACGTTGGACGAGAAGTCCCGAACCTGATAAAGAATCTCAGAGAAAGACCGGCTGATATTCTAATTTACGGAGATCCGCCGGAAGCAGTGGATTTTGCGGTTACAAACCCGCTACAGAAGGCCTACATCCGCCATGCCGCTCGTACCCAACTTTTCTCTGCCAATGAGTACGCCTCCAATGTCAAAGACAGGAAATACCGGGCTCAAATGATCGAAGCAGGGTACAACTTCACCCCTGCTGTGCTAGAGTGTTACGGAGGCTGGAATCCAGAGGGTGAGCAAGTAGTTAGGCGCATAGCTCGAAATTTAGCTCTTCGTTCATCAATGTCGTACGATATTGCAGCAGCCCGCCTGTTTCAGCGTATTTCAATCGCGTTGATGCGAGGAAATGCAAAGGCCCTTCTATCGAGCATTGAAAACAATTATCATCCATATTTCGACCAAATAAATCCGAACATTTGCCATCCTGAACCTCGCGAAGTTTGCATTCACAGTTCAACAGCTGATTACAATTTTCTTGACTCCACGATAATACATATGCGTCCGAATGATGATGGCCAAAAAGAATTACCCCAATCAGACGAAGAAGCAGTTGCCGAAGCCCGCGAATTAAATATTTCTGAAAGCGGGCCTACGGAGCCTTCATCCGCCAGTGTTTCCCGCATATCACTGAACCCGACAAAAGGTTCCGACGAACTAATACCAAAATCCATATGCAGTCAAATCAACCGAAATAAAAAGTGTGAAGGTTTTCGAGAATTCCTAAGATTAAAAAATTATGGATTACAGATGCCCACCAATATGCGCGGGCTTGCTCCGAGTCAATTAAAAGATCTAAATCTTACGAATAAATGGGATCGCGACTATGAACAGTCGGGTGGATATAACTACACTGCGTATCCTTTTTTAGAACGCAATGGAAAAGTCGACAGCACATTAGTAAAGCTTAAAAACTGTCAAACATCGTATATCAATGCTAACTTTGTTGGATATAAACCTGCAAATCGATCATACATACTTTCTCAGGGCCCTTTGTCGAACACGATCTCACATTATTGGAATATGGTTTGGCGAGATAACGTTCGGTCGATTATTATTCTGAATAAGTTAGTAGAAAAGGGCCGTTCCAAATGCTTCCAGTTTTTTACAATGGAGTGCACTATGGAAAAAATACTAATCGATGGTCTTACCGAAGAAGATACGGCAATTATGCGTTTGAACGATATCGATATGACTGTTGAACTTCAATCTGGAATACATTACGACTCGTTTGTAGCGAGGATTTTAAAAGTTCTAAAACGCAATACAGGCGAAACAAGAGATATACATCATTACAATTATACTGATTGGCCTGACTTTGGCGAACCCTCTTGCCCTGAAAATTTCCTTCGTTTTCTTAGCATATTACGAAGTCAACATGTCTTCGAACACTCACCAGTTATTCATTGCAGTGCTGGTATCGGAAGAAGTGGCACGTTTGCTTTTGTAGATATCGTCCTCACTCTACTTGCAGCAAGTGAAGGTTGTATCTCTCATGCTCAACTTATGAATATTTTACACAATCTTCGTAATGAACGTCCTGGGCTTATTCAAACACCGGAGCAGCTCAGATTCTGTTTCCTATCAATCATACGAGCGTTCTGCGATGTCAACATGAAGATCAACCCTAAATGGGTATCGGAGTTTATCGATTTTATGGAAGAAGATTCCTCTATGAATCTAAAATCTGCTGTTACCGAAACTGCAAAACAAGAAAATAGCCTTACACATCCAGATTCAACAACGGCAACGCCTTCTGATACAATATTAACTAATGATGATAACGTTGATCAACTATGCGAGGAAGTAATGAATCACATGCTAGACCAATGCTGTTGCACGAAGGAATTTAATATCGATATGATAGCTGGATTTTCAAGCATGGAGGTTGTTACGTGTGGAAAACTGGTCGATAAAATAGAATTCGTCCAGAATTGCTTGGTAAGTTCTGATGAATCATCATCTACATCTGATGAGGATTTCGATAAAAACTGCGTCGATCTCGACGATTTTAATTGTACAAAAGAATGTTTAGAGCACAAAAAGAATAAAATGAAAAATAATATAAAACAAAAGAAAAATAACAAGAGTAAATCAGTTTGCTAACCTCTGTTAGCATCATCAGAAATTTATCTTAATTTTCTGAGGATGCTAACGGAAGTAGTTAGTGAAATATCAAAAATAATTTCCTCTTTTCTTTGATCTAGCTCCAATAATTATTTATTGATAATGGATCAGTATCAGCTATTTAAGATCCATATTTAGTTGATAAAACTAAAGATGGATAACAAGTCTGTTTGATATCAACAAAGCAATCGGACTTTTGCAAATTTCATCATTTCAATTAAATGCAACCGAGAAGGAATATCCGCTTTTCACTTGTTAATATTTTTAAATTAAATATTTTAATTTATTTTAATATTTTTAATATTTTTATATTAAATATTTTTTGTCATAAAATTCAGTATCTCCAAATCATCGTTTGCTTATGTATTTGCAGTGCTCGCTGAAATTATCCAATGATGGATCTGGTATAGGAGCAGCGCTTGTTGCCTATATAGATTCGTTGCATAACGAACAGAATAGTTCAGCTACCAGCAAAGTAAATTTCGTTTTGGAATAACAAAATATATGAACAGCATCAATATGTACAATTGAAATTACTCGATAAAATGTGTTTTTGTAATTTTTCTATTAATTATTTTTATATTCGAAGTTTAGCAAACTAGCTTTTATCCGTATTATATAAATAGAGAAATTCTCCATTTATATAATCTAATATTAATTATTATTAATCTAATCTAATATTAAATATTAATTATCTAATATTAAATATTAATTAGAATAAAATAATAATATTATTCTTGTCACTATTTATAATTACACGCAAAATGCTTCATTCATTAATACTAGTTATTGATAATATTAATATATTTTAATTTTTTAGCTCAAATAATTATTTATCAATAATGGATCTATTTTTGATATTTCGCTAACTTCTACTAGCATCTTCAGTAAAGATGTAATTTTCTGAAGTTAGCGAAATATCAAAAATAATTTCCTATCCTCTTTGATCCATCTCCAATAATTCTTTATCAATAATGGTTCAGTATTAACTATTTAAAATAATCAAAATTGATTAATCATATAATTATTTATATATAACTATTGTTTAGAGCGATGCCCGTCTATTTATTTCAATCTAATAATGAGGTTTTTGCTCAGTAGGTTGGCAGATACAAAAATTGTAGCTACAAAGTTTCTTGCTAGAATTGTTTGATAAAATAATAATATTGCTTTTGTTCAGACAATAGATAAATTATTAAATTCATCGTTCTTTTGTGAAGAATAGTGTTCATAAAATGTTTTAATTTTTTTGTATTAAATTTTTATAACAAACACATGACCACTTAAAAATAACCACCATATTAGTCTGCTAAGAGTGCAGAACGTGTCAAGAGGACACTGTGTTCTCTTGCGTATTAGATAAATTTATAAGAATTAAAGTAGTTAACAGACTACTAACTGCTAAAGTTATTAGCTGCGAACAACTTTAATTGATACCAATAAAAGGACATAATTATGAATAAAAGGACATAAAAGGGCATTCTTGATGCCTATAATGGATAACTTTAATAGCAAGTGTGTCTTATCATGGTCTGAAGCAATACCATGGTCTGAAATATACCATAATCTGGTAATAGCATGATCGTCCAGATATGGTACGAAATAGCATAGTTTAGTAAACCTGTTCAGATTATAAAGGTAGCTAATCACCTTTTAGATTTGAAAAACTTATGGGGGAACATTTTTTACATAATGTCAATCACTCATAACACTAACGACAAGCATTCACACAATTAACCAATTTCAGAATTATTCTGATAACTATATTTGCATATATTTAAATATTTAATAATTTAACCTGCTACTTCTTACAGCATCGTTATGGTGTAAATCATTATTTTTATAAATAACGAAACAATTGCATAATATAATAAACGTCTAGTATATATTTATAATCAAATCAGCTAACTGAGACTACGTATTTAATAACAAAATTTATAATTAGAAAATTAAAAAATAAATAAAAATAATAATGCTAAAAACGTGTAATAATAAAAACGTGTCAAGAGGACACTGTGTTCTCTTGTGTAAATTTAAGAATTTAAATTTTTGTTCTCTTGCGTATTAGATAATTTACAAGAATTTAATAGTTAACAGACTACTAAAGTAACAGAAGTTAGCGAAATGTCAAAAATAATTTCTTCTTTCCTTTGATCTAATCATTCTTTATCAATAATGGATCAAAATCAACTATTTAAAAACAAAGGAAGCATTCAGATCATATCGAATTGATTAAAAGTCAATTTTTATGAATCGATTAGTAAAAAACAGACGTAGTATTAGAATAAGGATTATAGGTCATCAAAAGGAACTACTATGCTATCAGGTTTCGGGCTATATTCCTCGACCAAACATAGCGGCGGGGCTAAATACGTGTAAAGAACGTATTTCTTCTGATTAAATTTGATTATCTAGTATTATATTCTAATACAAAGTATATTACTTATTTTCCATTAATAAAAAGTCTTCGCTTGAGAGTTTAAATTTATTTTTAATATTATTGTGTTAAAATAAAAAATTTAAATTAAAAGTCAATTTTTATGAATCGATTAGTAAAAATAATAATACATGGTAATGACGGATTTCCTCTTTGAAATTTGATTATCGAGTATCTTATTCTAATACAAAATATATTACTTATTTTCCATTAATAAAAATTTGCCACTTAAGAGTTTAAATTTATTTTTAATATTATGGTACTTTTTACAGCATATTATTTTCAATATTATGGTACTTTTAATATTATGGATTTTTTATGGTATAAAAAATCCATTTATAATGGATTTTTACGAAATTTTTTTACGAAACAATTAAATTGTTTAAAAACGTGTCAAGAAGACACTGTGTTCTCTTGCGTATTAGATAAATTTACAAGAATTTAGTAGTTAACAGACTACTAAAGTAACAGAAGTTAGCGAAATGTCAAAAATAATTTCTTCTTTCCTTTGATCTAATCATTCTTTATCAATAATGGATCAAAATCAACTATTTAAAAACAAAGGAAGCATTCAGAGTAATTATTATACAAATCAATTCGATAGCAACGTGACACAACTGGCATACATACTATTTCGTAGTATGTAGCTGTGAATGCGAAAGAATAAACTCGGAATTGCAAAAAGTAATTGACATAGCAAATTCCTAAAATATAAACCAAAATATACACCAAAATATTAACAAAATATACCACAATATACCAAAATATTAACACAATTATAAATAATTGTATTTATATACCAAAAATATCTAATTACCTAATCTGATCAGATAAGATAATTATCTAATCTATCAAATCAGGTTAATTAAAATTAATTAATATATAAATAAAAGTCAATTTTTACGAATTTAAATTAGCAAACAAAATAAGAAAAGAAAAGAAACGATAAAGAAAAATAACAGGAGTAAATCAGTTTTTCGCAGTAGTCTGCAGGTGGTTACCAATTGCGCTAGCATTTGAGAATCCTAGCCAATCTGCGTCCGGCGCTGTGACAGATCGGCCATCCAACGTGTCGTCGACATCTACGTGATCGATCACATGGGCGCAGCTGGTCGCGTGCAGGTCCTCCGGAGGACTGATGTTTACAATACGTTGACGATAAGCAGGATCATCCACGCTCCCCGAAATCATTGTCAGAGTCCGACAAATCCTCATCCATAATATGTCGACATTGCAGGTCGTCGGAACATTCGACGTTACCTCTACCCCACCACGAATTCGTGTATGTAATGCTCTTCAAGAGTGCTTTTACGTTTCCTCTCATGAGAGCAACGGAGATACACTGGAATAATTTTTCAGCTACTTTAAAATAAGAAACATTTTGGTGGGCAGCAGGGTAGCGTACTATTTTGCGAATTAAATTAAAGTTCACTATAAGCACGGTTATCAATATAAGTGCGACCAACAAAGAATATTTCTTTGAATGGTGCGATGGCCGAGTGGTTAAGGCGACAGACTTGAAATCTGTTGGGATTTCCCGCGCAGGTTCAAATCCTGCTCGCACCGCGTTTGATATGGAAGCAGTTGATTTAACAATTGCGTTATTTCATGATTATACTGAGTTAAGTTTATTATAAACATGGTTATTAATAGATCACCGATTAATAAGGAATATTTCGTTGATCGGTGCGATGGCCGAGTGGTTAAGGCGACAGACTCGAAATCTGTTGGGATTTCCCGCGCAGGTTCAAATCCTGCTCGCACCGTTTTAAGCGTTTGATATAGAAGCAGTTGATTTTATTATCAATTGCTTTATTTTATGATTATACTGAGTTAAGTTCAATAATGAAATTTAAGTTTAATCATGGTGGAAGCGGAGAAGGAGGATGGGGACGAGTAAAAGTGACAAAAAAATGATCGGACAAACCAGGATCAGTAATTGACAAGGAGGTATAGTTCATTGAAGCAGTTAGAAACAGCAATGATGTCGAGAGCACCGCCGAGAATATGAGTTGGGCTTGTTGAAAGTAATTTATAGTTAAAATCAGAAAAAAGATTAGTTAAAGTGATAGAGTCAGAGTCAGCCGGGCGATCAAGACGAATGTTAAAGTCACCAAGAACGAATAAAGGAGTATAAGACAATGAACAGCGTGAAAGAAGATCTACAAGGTTGTTAAAGAACATACGTGAGAGGCAGCTGAGCCTGGACGGTATATAATCACAAGGTCCAGAGGGAAAGGCGTTGATAATCTGCATATGAGTAATTCGAACGAATTGTAACGGATGTTAACGTTGATTTTACGTAAAGACATTGGGTGACGAGCAATGGCAACAATACCGCCATGGTTTGAAGCAGTAGATGTGGAAGAGACAATTGGACGAGCTGGTTCAACTAGAGAACAACCAGAGCGACACATACGACGGATAGCAAGATCGTCAGAGTCAGAGTGCCAGGATTCGGTAATGCAGAGAATATCGATAGATAATTGATCGAAGATATCAAGGAGCAGATCAGCTTTATGAAGAATGGGGCGAGTGTTAAAAAGACTAAGACGAAAAGTATATTTAGGAGCGAGATCGACTAGCAAAGAAGACTGGGGGAAAGACTGGACGCCATCGGATTTTTGGCCTTGTGCGTAGGACGTGAAAATTTCCGCAGATTTTACGAATTGATAGATATGACTCACCGTTTGTTTCATGTCGATGTTTCTCAATGCGAACTAAATTGAGCTGGGCAATATCATAAGGAGAGCAGTCAAGAAAGATACGACAAGTAGATGAAGTGGTAAGAAGTTTAAAAAGTCGGGATCAGGGGCATCACAGTAAAAAAGAGAGAAATAAAAAATAGTCAACAAAATAGCTGAAACAAGTCAGGATTAAAGGCGGAATTCAGCACGAAGATAATTCTTAAATTTTGATACATATGTGGCCTCAACAACAGTAGATGATAATTTATTCCAAAGTTTGATAATTCGATGTCTTATGTCACCTCGGTTCCGCTTCGGTCCCAGTTTGTGTACCAGTTTAAGCTTGTGTCCTCGTAGATTTTCATTAGCAGAAAGTGTAAATAGAGGGTTTAAAACGTGCTTAGAAGAGTGCAGTGTCCTCCACACCAACATCAAATCTGCTTTAATTAAGGATGTCTCAACATCGCATATGCCTAGAACTTCTAGTCTCTGAGGGTAGGGAATATCTCGAATAGAAGAAACCATATGGCTAGCTTTACGGAAAATGCCCTCAAGTAAACACAAATCGCCCTTAGATTGCGGAAAGACTGCTGATTAAGCATATAGCATATGAGAAAGGACAATCGAGGGGAACAAGACCCTAAATGAGTCAACATCTATTGAACCTAGCGTTCTTCGTAGTAGCCCTAGGATGCGTTGACATTTGCTTACAATATATCTTACATGAGGACCCGATGACAGATTATTAGATAATATAATACCGAGATCCTTGACTTGATCAACATTCTTAATGGTAGCACCGCCTAAAGTGTACGAGCCGGAGTACATCAATTGACCTAAATGCATGTGATAGGTCTTTTCTATGCTAATAGTAAGATCATGTAAGTTGCACCACGAGTGTATGAAATCAATGTCCTTCTGAAGCCGGTTATGATCTGAAAGATCCCGAATACCATTCCAAATTTTGATATCATCGACTTACATCGAAAATGAGCAATTGACATGACATATGTCATTGACATATATGTTGAACATAGTAGGACTTATGACTGAACCTTGAGGTACGCCACTCGACATTGTTCGCCAACGTGATAAAGTGTTTTTAACTTTCACCGCAAATAACCTATCTCGGAGGAAACAACTTAACCATCGAAGGATACTACCTCTAATGCCCACATCAAATAATTTACTAATTAAAATGGTATGATTAACCCTATCGAAGGCTTTTGATAAATCGAAAAACAGAATATCAACTCCGTGTCCAACCTTCAAGGAATCACACCAGCTAGCCCGTGCACTAACTAAATTAGTAGTAGTGGACCACCCATGTCGGAAACCATGTTGATGAACATTTAGAATACAATATTTTTCTAGGTATGATGTCAGAGAGCGCAAAATTAGCTTTACCAGAATCTTGCGTGCCTAATAAGTCAGGCTCACTAGTCTATAACTCCCAGCAGCAGATCTTGAACCTTTCTTGAAACTGGGCTTAATCGTGGCTTTTTCGACTCAAAAGGTAAAATTCCTAAATCTACGGAGCAACGGTAAATAAGCCAAAGCGGAAAGCATAGTGCCGATGCAGCCTCTCGCAATACGATCGATCGTATATTATCAGGACCACTAATGGACGAAGGTTTTATTTTCTAAGCTCATCGAATACATCCAGAACAGAGAATTCGACACTGGATAATATAGGGTGATCTATAATATCAGATAAAAGTAACTAACTGATCGCTATCATTTGAAGGACTCGATACGCTAGGAAGTTCATAGTGATCTGCAAATGCTTCTGCAATTTCGCTCGCATTATTGATAGAATGTTCCTCGGAATTTATTAAGCTAAACGAATCCCATTGAGAATATCGCTGACCACGAATAAAACTAAATATATTTCGAGAATTCCAATTAAAGGACTTACACATGCTAGTAATATAGGTATGACGTTTACTTCGTTTAATCGAAGTGACTCTGTTTCTAATAACCTTATATGAGGAGAAAGATCTAGTACCCCGTTTGAAATTCAGGAAGGCGCGATCTCGTTTTACTAGAAGAGATCGTAGGAACGCATCCACCCATACAGGATGCTTCAGTCTTTTTCGAATAGAGCATACAGGTGCATGTGACAATAATATTGAGAGTAAAGTATTTCGGAAAAAGTCCTACGCTGGCTGTATTCCTAAAATATAAGGGTTGGACCATTGAATATTTGAGAGAAGAGTTATTATAGTGGAATAATCGGCTTTCTTAAAATTCGAAAATTTATTACCATTAGATACCTTGAGATCATGGTTAATAAGAAAATCGATGGTAGCATGATCACTTAAACCGATTGGAGGACCGTACTTAATATTTCCAATAACATTATCCTTGACAGTAAGACAAATGTCGAGCAAAGAAGACTTATCCTTCCTATATCACGTATGCTCATGGTCACATCCACATGTGACCATGAGCATACGTGTTCATGGTCTCCCTCTTTAGACATGGTCACATGTCTAAAGAGGGAGATAACCAAATCTCCCTCTTTAGACATTTTTACATGACTAAGCAGAAAGGATTGAATAGAGGCAGTTGACGAACACGGAGGTCGGTAAAATATACCGAACGTTAGGTTCCTAATTCCTTGGTTAATAGATACCCACAAATACTCACATTCAGACGAAGAATTACTAGATTCTTCTATTTTTACAGATAATGAGTCTCTTATAGGAAGAGCAACACCACCACCCCTGTGGCATTGTCTATCCCCACGAATGAGAGTATATCCCTCGATACTTATTTCAGAATCAAGTATGTCTATATTAGCCAGGTCTAAGTGAGAGCTATTATATCGTAACGCGTCTTCGACAAACGCACCGTCAATTCATCTAATTTATGGTAAATGCTAAGTATGTTTGTGTAAAGTATGCGCAAATTGGGGAAGATGTTCGTAGACTGAACTACGTCGGGAACAACCCCGTAGTAATAAAGGTATAATTTTTCGGATAAAAAGCCTAGAGGGAGCTTATAGATGGTGCGACACAGGGTAGACGAAGAGCATCCTTGCTCACTTCTGAAGGTTTGGAACGGATCCAAAAACGTGTAGAGATTCTGCGCCGCACTACTCGAAAATTTTCAATAATCAAATTACTTTCACCGTTCGCTTTACGATCCTTAAGTTCAGTGAGTGCCGCTTTCTGTAATTTTTTTCCTCTGGTAAAAGATATTTTCTCATGAAGATGTTGGTCCCTGCTAGACGAAACCCGTTACGTAGAGCTAAGGAACACATCACATCTGCATTCAGAACAACTTTTAAAAGTCGCGTGTTTCTAATATTATTCCTTTTACCCAACCTAAAAATATGCATCACCCTGAATGAATTTATCTCGTTGTCGGTGCATGTCTGAAGTAAATACGAAAATAACATTTCAATGGCTTTTATGTCATGACGTACACGTTCAATGCTGTCCGATGAAGAAGACTCCATCACATTTCCAATTATGAGACAAAGTGATCGGTCAACAATTTTTGATTAAGACTTATGAGGATTAGAAGAGCTAGCAACTGAACCCGAAGAGGAGCATGCATGATTTGATGTTGGTATGCTTAGACAGATTGATTTATCACAATTGGTAAAAGATACTGCATTATTCATTGGGGTATTGTTTAGATGGTCGATTTTGCTTCCACAGAAGGAAACTCAGGGTTGTCCGTGCTGTCCTCGACAGAGTCTGCATAATTATCGCATAGTGATAATGGTTTTACTTGATAATTCATATTGTTCGAATGAATGATATTGTTAAACAAGCGACTGCTGGTACCTTGACACGATTTCGTCATATGACTGTGTCTATTACAGGTACTAGAGACTGATAGCTGGTTAGCATGTGACTCATCCACAATGACGGTTGAACTTTGCTCAGAATGATTGCAATTTATGGCCTACTGTAGTAATTTGGAAGCACAGAATCCACAGAGAAATTCCTTTGACAATATGTGCTTAGATCGGCTTGACGGCACTGTGACGGTTGTCCATACATCGCATCCAGATTTACTACACGCAACCTCGTGTCGTTCATATGCAGGATCAGCGTTCACTGAATCAGAACTACACTTAGCGCTATTGTTGTGGGTTTGTTTCTTAGCTCTCGTCTTATTTGTCTTTGCCATAATTTATTATTATAATAAGTAATTACTTATAATTACGTATAATAAGTAATTCTTCAGGAATTCTTCTTCAGGAGTCGTTCTAATGGAATCGTTCTTTGTATGTTTATTAGTTATCAGTTAGCTGATTTGTTTTGTTCTACTGGCATGCTAATATTGACCTGTGAACTTGTCATTGTCAGGAAGTGTATAGATTTAGTTCCCCGATTGCTTTATATGACATGGTGTTCAATGGGAAATGTCAGCAGATATATTAATTGTAGTTTAATAAGTTTTATCAAAAGCAGTTCTATTAGTCACTGCGGTACACGTTGAATTGAAGTTCAATTACATAGATATTAGTCACCGATAATTATGCCTGCGTGCAATTAATAATCATTTTGTATGAAACATATTATTTATAATAATTAAATGAAAATTTTAATTATATCTTTATACACTATTATTAACAAATATTTCGCTTAAATATCATTGTCATATGTATTTATCATTGTTAAATAATTGAATATATGTTTCATTCATAATTTAATAATTCCTTTGTAGTTTTAAAAATAACTCAACGATTTTCTTGTTGCTTGTAAATAATTTTAGTTATAAGAACATTTTACAAAAACAGTTTATTTTAATATTTAGATAGCTGATCTTATATTCTTCGTTGAAACTATTATACAGAGAATGTTTCTTAAATTTAGGTAAAACTACCGTTCAAAACGTCGACTATGTTGTACAATGACTGTTGAATCGAAGTTAACAGGTCATAAGGAAGATCCAAAGTGCTATAAATTTGTTATTTGTCTTCACAACGCTATACATAAGAAGCTGAATATCCACTATATAAAACATGTATTTTGTTTAGTCTACTAATACTGAGTGCGAGAGTTAATCCTATATATTCTCATATGAAATTCAATTTCTAGTTTCGGTTGGATTCTCAACGCCATGAATCCTGAATTTTGAAGTTTTACAAAAATGTGTCTACATGCTTAGTTTTTCTACTCGTAATAATCCATTTCAAATGGTTATGACATCATTACAAATGTATAGTGGCATATGAGTTTAGTTCGGCTAGAAGTCGAAATCACCATCTGGAAGAAGTGCTTAATTTTGATTATTTAGTCCTTTTTATTTTAACCTCTGTTCATTTGGCCTTTGTTTCAGTATGTGAAAGGCATTTCATATTTGACATTGGGTAAAATCAATATATGGTAACTCATTATTTGGTTATAATTGGATTAGAGATTGTCTCCCCTAACAATTTGTATGCCTGCAACTTAGCACGAATAAACACCTTTTAAATTATGAAGATGTACCGAGTAAATTCAAGCAGAGAAGAATAGGCTTTATTCTAATACATCTAGAATAACAAGTCAAAAGGTAAGTATCATTACATTCTCCCCACGACATAATCATTTAAGTACGCAGGACTTCTTCGATTTCTTTGAGGTCGTAGTTCCCCATTTTCAGAACGATTGAAGTATCTCGTAGGGTAGTTGCTCTGGCACGTATTATCAGTATTTAAGAGAAATGATTCATCCTGTCTGGATAGTTCGTTTTCCTCGTTGTGATTGACCGTCTCATCGATATACTTCGTTGCATCCAAGTTTTCAGGGTTGACAGTGATTTCATCAGAACGCTTATCTGAACGTGAATGAGAATTGCTATTTACTGTTGAATGGTCATTTATTGATGCCTGATCACACATTTTATCGCCATCGTATAAATTCAAAGTTTCAAGGTCAAAGGGAATGTCTCCATCGGACGTGTTGATATTGAGGTTTTCGTCGACTCTGGGATACGGGGATAAATGTCGAGTTGATATATATATATATATATATCTCCCTCCCGTTTTGTAACTTCACGAGAGCAAAATTGGGATTGGCGTACACAATTTCAGCTTTTTCCACAGGGTTCTCGTATTTGTTCGTTTTATTAAAGCGTCTTATTAAGACTGGGCCAGGGTTTGATAACCAAGACGGAAGATCATGACCATTTATAGAGCGTCGGCTGAATGTAAAGAGTCGTTCATGTGGTGTGTGGTTCGTGGCAGTACACAGAAGTGATCGAATAGCGTTGAGACATTGTGGTAATACACTTTGCCACTCATCTGTTTTCTTTCCGAGGTCATGTAAACGCAATGATATTGCCTTCCATAGTACACCATTAAGGCGCTCGACTTGACCATTGCCAGCAGGGTTGTATGAACTTGAATGAGTAATCGCCACCCCGTGATGAGAGAGGAATGATTGGATTTTCTTAGAGGTAAAAGCCGTACCGTGATCAGAATGGATTGAAGCAGGTGAACCGAAAATTGAAAAGATCTGGGTTAAACAGTCTATGACAGTGTGTGTAGTCATATCAGAACATGGAAAGGCAAAGGGGAATCTGCTATACTCGTCAATGACGGTTAACAAATACCTTTTATTGTTCTTTGTAGGAATTGGGCCCTTAAAATCTATAGACAAGCGTTCAAATGGCATACTTGATTTTATGAGTTTAGCCTCAGGTGGACGAAAAAATCTTGGTTTCAATATAGCGCAGCTTTTGCACTCGCTTGAAATATTCCTAAAATCCGAGAGGGAAAATGGGAGGTTCCGTTTTTGCACGAAATGCCAAAGGCGAGTAATTCCCGGGTGGCATAATTGACTATGGACTTTACGAAGATGCTGAAGATCATGATTGGTGAATGAGACAGAGTTGCAGAACGCGTCGCGAGAAAGAGCGTCAGCGGCATGATTGAGCTTCCCAGCTCGGTACTGGATATCAAATTTAAATTGGGACAACTCCAAACGCCATCTTAATATCTTGTCGTTCTTTATTTTTTTGTTGTGAGCACTGAACATGTATGAAAAAAACGCTGATCCGTAATAATCTTGAATGGTTGGATGTACAAATAGTGTCTCCAGTATCTTAACGCTTCAACAATAGCCAGCGCTTCCTTTTCAATGGCGGTGAATCGTTTCGCGTTTTTGTCGAGGGATCTTGAAAAGAAGGCGACAGGCTTACTATTTTGAGACAAACAAGCTCCAATCGATCGCTCACTTGCGTCTGTCTCTATCGTGAATGGCAATTCAAAGTCGATGGTTGACAAAGTGGCTTCAGCTATACGTTCCTTCAAAGTATGGAAAGCTTTCAGTGCAGAATGAGATAATGGGAAAGACTGAGAATCAATTAGAGGACGAATCAACTTTGAGAAATCTTTAATCCAGGAACTGTAGTAGGCGAACAAACCAACAATACGCTTTAAGGATGCTGCGTTCTTGGGTTCCTCAAGGGAAGTAACTGAAATCACTCGATTGGGGTCAGGGGACATTTTTCCTTTAGAAATTTGGTAACCAAGTATTCGTATACACGAAGACGCGAACACACACTTTGAATTGTTCAAGGTTATATTGTATTTTGTGGCTACGTTTAGAAAACGCTTCAGGTTACTGTCATGTTGCTCTTTACTTCTTCCGCCGATCACGACATCATCCAGATAAGCGTAGGTGTCTGTCAACTTCTCTCTATTAATTATCCCATTGATAACTCGTTGAAAAGCAGGAACGGCGTTTGTGAGACCGAATGGTAGACGATTGAAGTGATATAAGGATCCATTCGCCTCGAAAGCAGTATAATGACGCTCGTCACTGCGCAGCAAAATCTGATGGTAAGCTGATTTAAGATCGAGACAACTGTAAAAGGAATATGGAGCTAATTTGTTGATAAAATCATCAATTCGTGGAAGTGGGAAGGCGTCGAGCTGAGTAAATTTATTGACAGTTTCCGAATAGTCAACAACCATCCGTCTCTTTTGGTTCTGATTGACAATGAGTACTTGAGCGCGCCAGGGCGATTGACTTGGTTCGATAATTTCGTCGGATAATAGTTGTTTGATTTGGCTGTCAATGAACTTTTCATCGTACGGATTTCTTCTACGAGATTTTGTTGCGATAGGATGGATGGATTCGTCCAGAAATTTGAATAGCTGAGGAGATTTAACTGTCAAAGCTTCTGCAGCTCCAATTGTAAAACAAGGCTCGGAACCGTTGAATTTCATAAGTAACGAAGTGTGTCTTGAAAGGAATGGCCGGCCAAGTATAACATCCGAACATAAAGACGACAAAATATGGAATTTTATATTCTTGTAAGGTCTGCCATCAGCCGATATATCCGCTACCACGAATTATCGTAATTTAGTCGAGAATGCGGTGTTCGCCATAGACACACGTATAGTTGAGGGGTTCGATGTCAGTTTGCACAAAGTGGAAATATCAGGTCTTATCAAATTGAGTGCACTACCTGTATCAATCAACGCATTTAACGAAACCCCTTTTATACAAATTTGAATTGTTGGTAGCGTCGCGGCAGAATCTTGAAAGAAAGAAGTGCTACCTAGCACGGAATGGACACCTGTTGAAATTTGTCGTTTGGATTTACACACCCGTGCGAGATGACCCAACTTCCCGCAATTGCGACAAGTGATATTCTTAGCAGGACATCGATCTCGTTTGTGAATTTTATCTCCACAAAAGTAGCATTTGCGACGTTCTAACGAGTTACATTGTATTTGACAAGGAAGTTCTTCTTGTATATTTTCATGTAGTTCATTTATGGTCATCGATTCACAACCCATATTTAAGTTTGATTGTTCTGTGAAATGGCTTGCTTGAGTATGCGCGTCTTCCAAAGTTCGTGCAAGCTCGTACGCCTTGGCTTTATTGTGTACCGCAGCTTCAAGCAGGCGTTGCCGAATTATCGGTGAGTTGATTCCTGCGACGAACGTGTCGCGTAAAAATAAATCTCGATGATTTTGAGCTGTTACAGCCTCGAATGGACATTCACGACCCAGAGATTCGATATGCCTTATGAATTGATCGATTGTTTGGTTGGACAATTGGCGCTGATTACGCAATTGATGTCGCAGAAACAAATCCGTTTTCGATTTGACGTACGTAGTAGATAACGTCGATAACGCGTCTTCGTAAGTTTCCGTTTCTCGAAAAAGATCGTAAACCTCCGCTGAAACCAGGTTCGTTAAAATGTGAAATTTGTCACTATCGGACGGTGACTCCAAGGACGAAATGAATGTCTTGAAACGTATGAGCCAATGTCTCCAGGTGCGCTCGGCATTCGTGTCATCAGGATGCAATTTCAAGATGTTTGGCTTCAAGATCTTGTCCATGGTAACAGTGTATTAGAATAAATTGTACCGAGTAAATTCAAGCAGAGAAGAATAGGCTTTATTCTAATACATCTAGAATAACAAGTCAAAAGGTAAGTATTATTACAGAAGAAAATGTAAATTATTGCTCTATTTGAGTCATTTCCAACCAAACTTGGAGACTATAGCATTTATTTGATTTCTAATTCCAACAACTGGTTTTCTGAGCAAGCCGGCGGCCTCAATAGTTTGTTTGCCGAGAAGCGGTTGTATTCACACCATAAAATTGCTTATTACGGAAATCTATCAATGTTAGTAGGTTGTGATTATGAAATTCAATTACTAGTTTCCGTTTGATTCTTAATATCATTAATCTTGAATTTTGAAGTTTTTCAAAATTGATAATAAATTTGCTAAGTAATAATATACTAAATTTATTAATTTTTTAATTAAATAGATTTACTGATAATACAAATACATAACTTGTACTGAAATACAAAGTTATCCGCAAATAGATTTAATATAGAAAATTAATGGCTTATACACGTTTTCGCCACATTAGACAAATGACTGTAGATCTGGTACTGCGTATGCATCGTGAAGCTATCCTGCAAAGGCCCATACTCAGTTTCGAACTATTATTAATAGTAATAATTTACGATCGAGTAATAATTTATGATAATAATTTTGTAATAATAATGTTAGATCTTTAATATCTCAAAAAAGCCCGTGCTGCCACTTGTTCTCCCTCGATCGCGTTACCAATTACGAAGGCCAAAGCTTACAATTAAACGAAACTAAATGCCAAAGAAATGAACAACTAGGGTATACCGTGTTAGCAAGTAGAAGAAAAACCTTTCAGATTAAACGATTTCCAGTGCAACAATCTACGAATTAAAATGTTATGATTAATCTTTTGATTAAATTTTTGATTAAATTTAATTTATCGTGATCCGATAATCACTTAGTCTCATAGAGACTAAGTGATTTTCAGCTGTTGTACAAAATAATAATCGTTTATTCGATATTCATTCAATAGATTCTCAGCACTTCCTGCTGTTCAAGAAAAGCAACAATTTTGGATAATAACGTCAATATTTTCAAATCGTTTAAATTGTTTAGCGTACAGTATCAAATCAAAATCGCACAGAGGGATTATCCGAATAGCAATCACAACTTGTGATAATTTGAAGCAGAATCACTCAAATCAAAAGCAACTTCCCTTGATGTCAAATCATTTCCATCAAGATGAAAACGACTCAACTATTGATCTTGATATTTTACAATTTGTATATACTTTCGTTGACTTCTAAATAAAGCGGTCACGTCATCATGACCTTCAAAATTTTAGAATAATTTTGATTATTTAAGAATATTTTTTATTATCATCGCTGAATAGTAAAACTCAATTACGTAGACATAGTTAACAGAGTCTACGTATTTGCGACTATATATAAATAATATATGTTGTATGTGCGGGTCACTTTATATTAGAAGGTTACAAAAATATAATCAAAGTACCTACTATAATGATTCCGTAATGTTTTATGATTTTTTAGCTGTTTATCCGTTATCAATATTCATTAATTAATATAGTATTGATTTGTTTACTTTAAAGAATAAGAATAATTATTCGTAAAATATGATGATTATATTAATATTTAAGAGACCGCCAAAATCCAAATTTTCTAGATATTATGAACATAATGATATATACCCGTAAAACAAATATCTTATTCTAAGGTCATTTACTTATGTTAATTCTTGTGACTCAACAAAATCAACTACTTATTTTAATCATGGCGGAATCGTCGCCTTCGCTTGTATCCTTTCGTATCTTGAAAAAATCGACTTCTCCTTATTCTGTACTACATTTGAATTGCTCCTTTGTAAATCTTCATTGCCTTTTCCTATTCAACTTTCACTCATCTATCACCCAGATTCATCTCAACCGTCTTGCCTATTTTTCAATGAACTCTCCGATCTACTATCAAACCGTTCACTTTCTTCTTTACCTTTAATTGTAGTTGGTGATTTCAATATCGGTCTAGATCGCCCTTCTGATTCAGATTCCGTAAAACTTGTAAGTCTTCTATCCGAATTAAGCCTCAATTTACAAACAAACCCCCACCCATACTCTTTGTGGCTTTCTTAATATTATCGCTTTTCCCAATATTCTCATTGCATACGTTTCCTCTAGAATCTCAGATCCTGGCTTTTCCGATAATTTTCTCATCACTGTTAATATCACTATCCCGTTCACTCCTGTCCGCACCTCTCTAACTTTAAGTCAAGCATGACAAACCCTCAACATTCCTCTCAGGCGCACCGCTATCTTTGACTCACCTCTTTTGTCGTATTCTACAACCTTTTCGACAGCTGATAGTATATCCACACTTTTCACCAATGAGTTCTCTAACATCCTCTATTTTATTTTAACTCGCCAATCCCGAATTCCAAAACGCTCCTCCTGTGTCCCACTAATTCGACTCTGACTGTAAAATTTCTAAGCGCATTCTACGCTATTCTTTTCTCAAACGTAGTCACACTTCTATCTCTAATAATCGTGTTTATTACTATTCATTTCTCAAACGTAGTCACACTTCTATCTCTAATAATCGTGTTTATTACTTAAATCTTCGACGCTCCCATCACTCTCTTCTACTTGATAAATGTAAACTTTTTAGCAAAACAAGATCGCATCATCGTCTGATCAAACGTATACCTGGAGAACCTTTAATTATCTTCTTGCTCGCGCTTATAATGCTCATTCCATCGATCACCACGTGTTCTCTTATTTTGAGTCAAAAATCACTACTATCAACTCCTCTATCCATGTAAATCATCAATCCTCGTCATGCTAATCATGCAAATTTCTTCCTGAACTATTCTATCTTCTTAAAAAATTATAATATATCATATTCTGATAAATTATTATAACAAACAGTAGCAATCGAGCTACAAGCACGTGTCGCTTACAAAACATGATAAAAACGTCTACAAATAAAGAATTCAACTAAAAAGAAGTCGCAAATTCCTTCTCTCGGCATCGATGGCTTTCTTGATAGCATCACTAGATATACTACTAGAGATATCAAGGCACTTTAGTGCATTCCACTCATTAATTACCCTGGTTGCAAATCGATTGTGAACAGGAATTCTTGTAGTTGGCTTTATTAATTTCCACACATCCCCACGAGTTTCTCGTCTATCATTCACGGATAAGCTTGAGAGACCAAAGGCATCGAAAACAATTTTGACTGCAATTGATAAATCAATGACCGATCTGCGATATTTTAATGTACCGACAGGTAGAGATGTCAAACGTTCAGAATATCTCAAATTGTATAAATTTGGAATCATTCGTGACCCTTTACGTAACAAGTTCTCAATGCCACTGGACTCCGTTTAAATTTGTGGGTAAGTTTCAGGTAAACCGTATTCAAGAATTGGTAGAAAATTTGAGCAAAAAGTAACTTGAACATTGATGGACTTATCTGATCAAAATAACTTAAAAAACATCCATAAAATACAATAGCTTCGATTACAAATGTGATAATTGGGGATCTGAATATGCCGGATGTTGAATGGACTTCGAATACGGTTCTTCCTACTTGTGATAGCGAATCTTGTGACCTTATGGAGTGTTTTACTTATTGTAGTCTTGCTCAATTTGTTAATGTATATACTCGCTTTTCGAGTTGTAGTTCTTCCCTTCTTGATCTTTGCCTATTGACAAACAGTCAATTAATCAGTAGTATCCAATATTATTATCTTGTTGGTTTGTCTGATCACTGTGTAGTTAAAGTTTTGCTAAATGTACAAATAAGTGTGTTTCAACATGCTCGGTACAAACGTCAGATTAATGTCTTTCGGGCGAACTATGATGTTATAACATCAAGCTGCATATAGTAAGTTGGCCTGATCCAGATTTTGTCGGAGTTGACGAAGCCTGTGATCATTTTCAAGTGACGCTTTATTCTCTAATAATAAAATTCTCACCTTTTAAGTCTAAGAGTAGTCGGAAAAGCGCTCGTTGGTTTGATATTGAGCTGGCTACTGCGATAAAGGCTCGTGACTTCAGTTTCAAATGCTTAAAGTGTGGGTTTTGTGAATATGGTGGTTATAAGCAGGTGAGAAATTTCTTCAATTCTTTAAAACGACATAAGCGCTATTTATTTGAAAATGGTCTAGCTCACAGTTGTAGACATGATCCCAAAGCTCTCTTGCTATATGTGAAGAGTAGTAGGAACGCTAGTAAAACAATTGGCCAATATTTTGATAGCGTTTTTGAAGACGACCTTGCTGAGATGTCATCAAGACATTTTTACTTAGACAAAAAAAACTACAAACGAGTATTCTGAACCTATCCAGAACAGTGAGACGATAAGAGGTGCTAGTGTTTCATATCCTATTTTAGACATAGCTAATTTGATAACTCCTGGAGAAAGTTTTAGCTGAATTGCATCGTCTTAAAGAGACAAACTCCAAAGGTGCTGATTTGTTACCTTCGATATATCTTCGTCGAATAGCAGACTCAATATATACACCACTTTGTAACATATTTAGACAATCTATTATTGATACGACTCTTCCAAAAGAGTGGAAACAATCGATCATTCACCCCATCTTCAAAAAGGGTGATAGATCTTCAGTAGACAATTACAGACCAGGAAGTATTACCTGCTCATGTTGTAGAATGTTAGAGCGAATTATACATGGTTATATGGTCAAGTTTTATAGTGAGAATAATGTAATAGCTTCTGAGCAACATGGTTTCCGTAAGGGTTATTCGACAGTTACTAATCTACTCGCAGCCCATCTTGATTGGTCAGCTAATAAAGCCGTATCCATTGCTACTGACATCATATTCTTCGATTTCTCTAAGGTATTCGACAGAGTAGACAATATATTCCTCTTAAATAAACTAGAGAAAAGTGGCATTCCATTTTTGCTTGTTTGATGCATTGAATCGTTTTAAAGCAATTGTAGTTATTGTGTGCATGTAGATAATTTTGACTCTTCTTCGTGGCCATGTAATATAGGGGTGCCTCAAGGTTCAGTATTGGGTCCATTGTTATTTAGTGTCTACATCAACGATCTCCCGGAATTTATTGATTCTCGGATGCTTTTATATGCAGACAATTTGAAAATCAGGCGGCCAATTCGTTCACCTAATGATATAGTTAAACTGCAACGAGATATCGATGAAGTCAAAAATTGGGCTCTGCTCAATAGGTTGATTGTCAATATATCAAAATGCAAACATTTACGTGTTTGTGGCGGAAATGCTCAATCTTTAGCTAATTATAGCTTTCAAAGCAGTGATATAGAACGAGTGAACAAATATAAGGACTTGGGAGTGTGGATAAACAGTGACTTGAGTACCGTCACACATACTGAACATGCTTGTTCGAATGCGTTGGGGATAATCGGTCTACTTCGACGCACTTTCATTGCACTCAATCAATTTGCCCTACGTCCGCTAATCTTTGCTCATGTGTTGAGCCGTCTTCTATATGCTGCGCGGTGTGTGTATCCCTAAAATTCAAAAGAACATATTAGATCAGAGAAGATACTTCATAGAGCTACCAAGCTAGCCACGCAACTGAAATTTTTGTCGTACCCTGATCGATTAAAATCACTTAGACTTGAAACTGTCACGTGGACCCGCTGGTACATCGATATAAGTATGGTCTGGCAAATTCTTAATGAATCAGATCATCCACTTCAAGATTGCCTTCATTTGCGCTCATCCAATATCCTTCGATGCCATGGTTTAACCCTGCGACGTAAAATGATCAGAAAATCACGAGTTGTCTAATTTGATCGGCTAGTTGTATCTCTGTGGAATAGGCTTGGAGAGTCAACAGTGTGCAGTAGCAATATCAACGAATTCAAAAAGAAATTACGGATGGAGGATGCCATGGGGAAAGCGGCTTTTCCGTGTTTGTGATACTTTTCTTATATTTTATTTTCTGCAGTGAGCCAGCCAATTAAGCCATGCTTTTATGTGCTGTTGAAACATTAATAATAATAGTGTGGACATTAGTTTTTAAGCTAATGATCATTATCACACCAATATATTTGAATTCACTTACTTGGCTTATCTGAATAGTATCTATTTTATACGATGAGTTGAGTGAAGAACTAATGGACATGTACGAACATTTAGAGGGATTAACCCTCAAACCATTTTCCGATGACCATTTTTCTAGACATGTCAGACATTTTGAAGGATCTTAATGTCCCTTCCGTCTCTAATACGCCGCTATATCTTAACATCGTCAGCATACATAACGACATCAGAACGAATTACAGATGGGAGATCATTGATATATACAATAGAAAGAAGCGGTGAGATAACAGCACCACGTGGAACACCAAAATGAATAGCGAATGAGGTGGACATATTCGCACCTACACATACTCTGAGAGAGCGTGTACTTAAGTAATTGCAATCCAGGCGACATACTTATTACAAACACTAAGTGACTTCGATTTGTAAATGAGACGATCATGCGGAACTAATTGAAAGCATAAGAGAAATCTATGAAAAGTATATCTGATTGAACTCGTTCATCTAATGAAGACTGTCATGAGTTGGAAGTAACCAAAAGGTTACTTATTGTTGATCAAATTGGTCTAAAACCGTGTTGTGAGTTAGTGAGTTTTTTGTTGGTTTCCAAATTAGAAGATATGTTTTAAACTATTAGCTTTTCAAGCAACTTACAAATCATACGTGTCAAGGCAACTGGACGATAGTTCTTACACACTTGACGTTCTCCCTTTTTATACACTGGAACTACAATAGAATCCTTCCAACGTGAATAAATTCGACATTGGACAATAGAAAACTGAAACATACGAAAAACATGAATATATTTGAGGAGCGATTTTTTTAAAAGAATCGAGGGAAGTCGGTCCGAATCGCAATGTCCCCATTGCACATCCAATTGTCTGTCGATACAACTCGTTATCAAACTGGAATATGTTACTTTTAAATGTGCAATGAAGCGAACAATCACTATGATCTTGGGTGGAAAATCTGAATCGCCAGAGCCCATTGAAGTTCAAACTAAAACAAATTTCGCATGAAACTGTTTCATTCATAGGAATTGAGATATTCCGAGAAAATTTCACTTTACATACACGCGTTTTTAGAAAACCAACTTGGAAACCTTCACGAATATACCTTCACGCTTCTAGTTGCCACCCTCCATAAATCAAACGAAATTTAATATGTAATGAGGTACGACGGATTAAAAAATTATGCTATCGAGATGATGACTTTATCATACAAACGGATTGCTTAAGTGATGATTTAATAAGACGAGGATATAATCGACGGCAAATTCAAGTGTCAATTAATAAATTTAAATGGAAAAAATAGAAAATCGCTATTAATTTCTGAACAAACAGTAAACCAGCCAATTAGAATATTTATAGAATGGAATCCTTCATTCATTAAACTTGATAAAGTCATTCAGTCTACGATCAAAAAGTCAACATAAACAACCGAAATCAAAAGCAATAATGTAAAAATTTGTTACCAACCACCAAGAAAGATAAGAGATATCATAACGAGCTCAATTTTCCATGAAAAAGTTTCAAAATAAATAAAAACAAACGGTTCAGAACCGTGTGATGACAGACGTTGCAAAACATGTGCAGAAATGTCACCATCAACCACCTTTGATAGCGTGTCAACTGGGATACAATACAAAATTCAAAGCAAAAATATATGCAAAACTAAAGAAATTATATATTTGTTAAAATTCACAGTCTGTCATGTACAATATGTAGAAGAAACTGGTGACTCTATGAACATAAGAAACAACCTAAGGAGGTATCAGATCAAAACGAAGAAGGAAAGCTGGGATTCAGCCGTTAGCCATATTCAGAGTAAGCCTGAATTATATACCTGTTAGAAGGAATGGTGGGAAACATCCGTTAGTCAAATTCAGAGAATTCATATTCATATCCAGAGTAAGCCTGACCACTCTTTTAAAATAAAGATAATCAACAGTAAAGTAACCGATTTACATAGCAGAAAAAGACGGGAACTTTTTTGAACTGCGCAATTAATGACTCAACTCCAAGGCACATTAACGAAGAAAATACTAAATTTGTAAAGTGTAGATTCTTCCGTGTTTACTAAATAGTATATGTGTGTATGTACTAAGTGCAAGTTGTAGAATATTGTATTGTGCTACTAACTAAAGGGTAACCCGAAAACGTTTTTAAATAAAATTGCAAAAGAAGCTTGGTATAATTTTATATACTTACCTATTTTGATACATATATCACAGGCAACCGCAACGATCAGTGAGTACTTCATTCTACTGATTAGTGCTGCCGGGTACTTATTGGTCGTCTAGAAGTGACATGGTGATTGAAAGTCATGAATCAAAGCCCAGTCTAACAAGCAACATCATTTTGTATATATATAGGTGTTACTAATTATTAGACGGGGAAAACGGACATAACTGGGTATTGAAAACCATCACAGTCCATCAGCAATCAAATCCCTAGACCGGTTTCTGCTTATTTAGTTTCATTTGTAGCGTCCAGATTTTTAGAGTGCTCAGGGATCCTCCACCACAATTTAGAATGGTTCATCAAAATGATGATTATTACAAGACAACTCTCAAGTCCACAGGCGATCACAACAGTGATTCTGCATTACAATATATGAATAATTTTAGATCCTGCCCCGGATCGCAGAGCGATACGTCATTATAGTTGTTGCTAATTATTAGACGGAAAAAAGACAACTGGGTGTTGGAAACCTTCACAGTCCATCAGCAGTCAAATATCTAGACCGGTTTCCGCTTATTTAGCTTCATCATTAGGGTCCAGATTTTAAGAGTGTTTAGGGATCCTCCACCACAGTTTAGAAGGGTTCATCAAAATGATGATTATTACAAGACAACCTTCAAGTCCACAGCCGATCACAACAGTGATCACAACAGTGAGTTTGGAGAACGTTTAAGAAAACGATTAAACACACGAGAAGAGTGACGGGGTTGAAGCTTAGAAAGACTACGGTCGGAATCGAACCCGGATGCCTTGCGCAAGCGCTGAAAGCGTCGGGGTTGAATAGGTAAAAGGTGATTGAGGATCGACGTAATTTCAGAATCAAACAATGCAGAAATCATCGGGAGAAAGATAGTTAAGTGGAAGCGAAAAGAGTGAAGAATTGAGTAAGGCAGAACAGAGAATATGGACATCGAGAAGTTTCCAAGGTCGACTTAGAGTAGCTAATGTTGGAGGAGGAGAAGGAGGATGGGGACGATTAAGAGTAAGAGTGACAAGGAAATGATCGGACAAACCATAATCAGTAATTGATAAGAAGTTAGTCATTGAAGCAGTTGGGAACAGCAATGATGTCGAGAGAACCGCCGAGATTATTAGTGGGGCTTGTTGAAAGTAATTTATAGTTAAAATCAGAAAAAAAATATTAGCTAGAGTAATAGAGTCAGCTGGACGATCAAGACGAATGTTAAAGTCACCAAGAACAAATATAGGAGTATAAGACAATGAACAGCGTGAAAGAAGATCTACAAGGTTGTTAAAGAACATACGTGAAAGGCAGCTGAGCATGGACGGTATATAATCACAAGGTCCAGAGGGGAAGGCGTTGATAATCTGCATATGAGTAATTCGAACGGATTGTAACGGATGTTAACGTTGATTTTACGTAAAGACATTGGGTGACGAGCAATGGCAACAATACCGCCATGGTTAGACGCAGTAGATGTATGAGATGTAATTTGACGAGCTGATTCAACTAGATAACAACCAGTGCGACATATACGATGAATAGCAAGATCGTCAGAGTTAGTGCCAGGATTCGGTAATGCAGAGAATATCGATAGATAATTGATCGAAGATATCAAGGAGCAGATCCGCTTTATGAAGAATGGAGCGAGTGTTGAAAATACTAAGACGAAAAGTATACTCAGGAGCGAGATCGATTAGCAAAGAAGACAGGGGGAGAGATGGGACGCCATCGAATTTTTGGCCTTGTGTGAAGAACGTGAAAATTTACTCGATTTGACTGATTGATAAGGATGACTCGCATTTGTTTCACGTCGATAAATTTCACCTCAATCTTACACACAATATTGAGGAAATGTTCCATAAGTCATCAAAAATTTTAACTTTAGAGTGTTTTCTGAAACTTTTAGAAGGTCATAATATAAACAAATGCGAGCAATTTTTTGGTTCAGTAAAGCGTAGCGTTGAAGATTTAGTTTCAGGTTTTTGTAGGTTTCGTTTAAGACCTTTCAGATCTTCTTTCACACTGTTCAAATTCTTATACTCATTCTTTTGTTTTCAGTGACTTAACATTCGTCTTGATCGTCCAGCTGACTCTATTGCTCTAACTAATATTTTTTTGCTAACATCACCAATACATAAATAAATAATAAACTCACTCCCTTCAAATCTTCGTGATTCGTACTTTTCTCAACGCCGTTCCCATCTCATTCTTATGCGTATTAAGCGTATTCTCTTTTGGCGAAATCAACTCCAGTCATCTTCCAACTCTAAATCTCATTGGAAAATCTTAAACTCAATTCTTTCAAGATCATCTACCCTTGTAACATAAATCCTGCCCAATTTTTTACTTATCTACAATCTAAGCTATCTAATTTACTTTCCCTTCTACCCATATGCCCCTTGTATCATATCTTCTGTTTGAAAACTTATATCCCAGAACTATTCCACTTTCTACCAGTTTCGTCTGATGAAGATTCTTTGGTTCTTCTATTATTATTAAATAAATCATCTTCTTCTGACCCATTTTCCACTCACTTGCTTAACAATATACGCTCATCTATATCACCCTTCCTAACTAAATTGTTCAACTTGTCTATCCGTAGCCGTACATTTCCTTCCTACTGGAAATGCGCCACTGTCCGTCCTCTACTCAAAAAGCAATCTCTCGACCCCTCACTACCATCTTTGTATCGTTCTATCTCACTTATCCCAACCCTTTCTAAACTTCTTGAGCGTCTAGTTCTCAAGCAACTTAGTGCATATCTACTGTCCTCCAACTTGTTCCCTCCCTTCCAAGCTGATTTTCGCTCTAATTAATCTACCGAAATTGCATGTCTTAAAGTTTATAACGACTTATTCATATCGCGCGATCATAAATTATATAGTGTCATAGTTTCTCTTGATCTATCGTCTGCTTTTGACATCGTCGATCACTCGATTCTTCTCCATCGCTTTCGTCATGATTATGCTTTCTTTTTACCCACTGTATCATTGTTTTCTTCATATCTATCGAACCGTACATTTCGCGTCTATTTTACTCTTCTCTCTCCCATCCTTCATCCATCCCGTTCAGTGTTGCACAATGCTCCGTATTAGGCCCTATGCTTTTCTCTCTTCATATCGATGACTTGTCTTCGATTTCTCATACCTTTATTTCCATGTTATGCAATATGCTGATGACATTCTCATCTATGCTCATGCACCTGTTTATCGTATTCACGATCTTAGTGTTTCTGCTTCCGACTGTCTTGTCTCAATTTCCAATCATCTTTCCTCCCTTCACCTTTCTCTGAATCCTGATAAACCCAAAATTATGTAGATCCTACCTCGACGCCTCGGCTTAGAACCTCCCTCCGTATCATTAAATTCTACAATTCTTCCTATCGTTGATAATCTCGTTTTCCTAGGCTTCCATTTCGACAACCGACTTTCACTTAAACCTTTCGTTAGAGATAAAGTACGATCATCTACCTTGATACTCCGCAACCTTCGTCAAGTTCGTAGATTGATCGATTTCCCTTCTTGTATGACTCTCATATCTTCTCTCCTTTTTTCTAGACTCGATTATTGTCTTAGTCTATTTTCCAACTCACCTAAATCCACTCTTCTTCACCTACAACGCATCGTCAACGCATCCGTCCGAATTTTCCTCCGTCTTCGTCGTTTTGATCATACATCTCACCATCTTGCTTCTCTCGATTTGCCTACAATTTATTGTCGTGTTCAAATTCGTGTTCTTCTCGTTGCTTTCTGCCTTGTAACTTTTCATACCCCTTCATTTCTCAACCTTCCTTTTCTTGATGATTCTCGTCCTGTTTACTTTTCCTTGCGTTCCTGTAATTCCCTTCTTTTACATATCCCAAACTACTCTACCTCCTTTGGACTCCGCTCCTTCCTGGTGGCTGCTCCTCTATCCTGGAACTATCTGCCCATTCATATACGACAATCAACTTCCCTGCCGTGCTTCAAACGACAAATCCGATTCCATTTAAACAATTTATCTGCTTGACTTTTTCATTTTTGTTTGTGAACTTGTAAGCGTACAGCTTGACCGCATATGCCACATTACATATATTTGTAATTTGTAATTTAATAAATATAATATCCTTCTGCTAACATCACCAATGCATAATAATACAAATTTATTTAATGTGGCAAATGCGTACAAGCTGCACGCTTACAAGTCCACAAACAAAAATGAAAAAGTCAAGCAGATAAATTGTTTAAATGGAATCGGATTTGTCGTTTGAAGCACGGCAGGGAAGTTGATTGGCGTATATATATGGGCAGATGGTTCCACGATAGAGGAGCAGCTACCAGAAATAAGCGGAGTCCAAAGGAGGTAGAGTAGTTTGGGACATGTAGAAGAAGGGAATTACTAGAACGCAAGGAACAGTAAACAGGACGAGAATTATCAAAAAAGGAAGGTTGAGAAATGAAGGGGTATTAAAAGTTACAAGGCAGAAAGCAACGAGAAGAACACGAATTTGAACACGACAATAAATTGTAGGCAAATCGAGAGAAGCAAGATGGTGAGATGTATGATCAAAACGACGAAGACGGAGGAAAATTCGGACGGATGCGTTGACGATGCGTTGTAGGTGAAGAAGAGTGGATTTAGGTGAGTTGGAAAATAGACTAAGACAATAATCGAGTCTAGAAAAAAGGAGAGAAGATATGAGAGTCATACAAGAAGGGAAATCGATCAATCTACGAACTTGACGAAGGTTGCGGAGTATCAAGGCAGATGAGCGTACTTTATCTCTAACGAAAGGTTTAAGTGAAAGTTGGTTGTCGAAATGGAAGCCTAGGAAAACGAGATTATTAACGATAGGAATAATTGTAGAATTTAATGATACGGAGAGAGGTTCTAAGCCGAGGCGTCGAGGTAGGATCCACATAATTTTGGATTTTTCAGGATTCAGAGAAATGCGAAGGGAAGAAATATGATTGGAAATTGAGACAAGACAATCGGAATCAGAAACACTAAGATCGTGAATACGATAAACAGGTGCATGAACATAGATGAGAATGTCATCAGCATATTGCATAGCATGGAAGTTAAATTTATGAGAAATCGAAGACAAATCACCGGGAAGAAGAGAGATAAGCATAGGGCCTAATACGGAGCATTGTGGAACACCGAACGGGATGGATGAAGGATGGGAGAGAGAAGAGTAAAATAGACGCGTAATGTACGGTTTGATAGATATGAAGAAAACAATGATACAGTGGGTAAATAGAAGCCATAATCATGACGAAGGCGATGGAGAAGAATCGAGTGATCGACGATTTCGAAAGCAGACGATAGATCAAGAGAAACTATGACACTACATAATTTATGATCGCGCGATATGAGTAAGTCGTTATAAACTTTAAGACATGCAATTTCGGTAGAGTAATTAGAGCGAAAAGCGGCTTGGAAGTGATAAAATAAGTTAGATGAAAAGAGATATATTAACTTGCTTAAGAACGAGATGCTCAAGGAGTTTAGAGAGGGTTGGGAGAGGTGAAATAGGACGATACGAAGATAGTAATGAGGAGTCGAGATATTGCTTTTTGAGTAGAGGACGGACAGTGGCGCATTCCCATATGGAAGGAAATGTACGGCTACGGATAGACAAGTTGAACAATGTGGTTAGGAAGGGTGAGATATATGAGCAGATATTTTTAATAAGTGAGTGGGATTTGGATCAGAAGGAGAGGTTATATAAGGTAATGACAGCAGAACCGAAGAAACTTCATCAGATGAATCGGGAAGAAGGTGGAATAGTTCTGGGAGGAAAGTATTTAAAGACAAGAGAGGGTACAAGGGGGCTATAGATAGTAGGGAAAGTAGATTAGATAGCTTAGTTTGTAGATAAGAAGAAAATTCATCAGGATTTATATTACAAGGGGTAGATGATCGTGAAAGAATTGAGTTTAAGATTTTCCAATGAGATTTAGAGTTGGAAGATGACTCGAGTTGATTTCGTCAATAGAGAGTACGTTTAGGACGAATAAGAAGGAGATGTGAACGGCTTTGAGAAAAGTAGGAATCACGGAGATTTGGAGGGATGAGTTGAGAGAACGTTTAAGAAAGCGATTATACACACGAAAAGAGTGACAGAGTCCACGCTTAGAAAGACTTCATTCAGAATCGGACAACAGAGCATGGCGCAAGCGCTGAGAACGTCGGAGTCGACTAGGCAGAAGGTTTTGGTGATAGACATAAGTTCAGAATCAAACAGAATGCAGAGATCATCGTGAGAGAGATAGTTAAGAGGAAGTGAAAAGAGTGAAGAATTGAGTAAGGCTGTGCAGAGAATAGGGATATCGAGAAGTTTCCAGGGTCGACTTGGTGTGGATAATGGTGGAGGCGGAGAAGGAGGATGGGGACGAGTAAGAGTAAGAGTGACAAGGAAATGATCGGACAAACCAGGATCAGTAATTGACAAATAGTTATAGTCATTGAAGCAGTTAGGAAACAGCAATGATGTCGAGAGCACCGCCGAGAATATGAGTTGGGATTGTTGAAAGTAATTTATAGTTAAAATCAGAAAAAAGATTAGTTAAAGTGATAGAGTCAGTCAGCCGGGCGATAAAGACGAATGTTAATGTCACCAAGAACGAATAAAAGAGTATAAGACAATAAACAGTCAAAGAAGATCTGCAAACTCGCTAAAGAAAATACGTGATGGGGCAACTGAACATGGACGGTATACAATCACAAGTTCAAGAGGGAAAGGAGTTGATGATCTGCATATTAGCAATTCGAAAGAAGTGCAACGGATGTTAACATTAATTTTACGTAGAAACGTTGGGTGACGAGCAATGTCAACTATACCGCCATGGTTAGAAGCAGTAGATGTGGAAGAGACAATTGGACGAGCTGATTAAACTATAGAACAACCACAGCGACATAGACGACGAATAACAAGATCGTCAGAGTCGAAGTGCCAGGATTCGGTATTGCAGAAAATATCGATAGATAATTGATCGAAGATATCAAGGAGCAGATCAGCTTTATGAAGAATGGAGCGAGTGTTGAATAAACTAAGACGAAAAGTATATTCAGGAGCGAGATCGACTAGCAAAGAAGACTGTGGGAGAAACGGGGAGCCATCGTATTTTTGGCCTCGTGCGTATGACGTGAAAATTTCTGTTGATTTTACGGATTGATAGAGATGACTCACCGTTTGTTTCACGTCGATGTTTCTCAATGCGAGCTAAATTGAGCTTAACAATATCATAAGGAGAGCGGTCAGGAAAGATACGACAAGTAGATGAAGTGGTAAGAAGTTTAAAACGTTGCGAGTGTACCGAAGAGGCATGCGAATAATGTCAGAAAAGATTTTTAAGAGTGGATGACTGAGATGATTGGATTTAGTTGATTTGTTTAAACGAATAAAGGATACATGAGCGATATTATTGAAGAGGGATATGTTATCATCAGGAAGAATGGTTGCTAGGATAGACCTGAAAGCAGATACATCATCATCGAGGCGAGATTGTTGAGAAGCAGATTCGGAAAGCTTTAAGTTTGATATGATTATACAGCGATCGCGCGAAGGAAAACGATTTCGTGGATGTGGTAGACGGACAGAGCTGGTAGGAGTCGAGGCAGATGAGCAGATAGAAGTGGGAATGACAGGAGTGCTTGATAGAGAATTAATATTGGTTGGAGCAAGTGAGACAGGAGCGGGGTGTTGAATCGGCTTATCAGAGATGTGACTGGAGATGATTAAATCAAGGTTGTAAATTATTTGGAAGTGTTACGTGGGAGGTAAAGTTAGGAGAATTAAGATAGGTTGGGGCATGATTGGCAGAAATGGAGTGTTGAATCAGTTGATCGGAAATGTTGCTGGAAATGATTTTGATGGAAGGATGTAAATTATTGAAAATAGATACGGGGAGGTTGAGTAAGGAGTACGTGAAGAGCATAAAGAAGTTTGAGATTTATTTAAATTTGGGGAGGAATAGGAAAGAGGAGGTACGAGATAAAAATCTTTACCGTTAGCATTGTTAGAATGAGAAAGATTAATGAAAGTTTGGTAGTAGTTGAACGAGGAGTGTGTGAGAGTAGGTTTAATAATGGGATTATAAGATGCGAAGTCAGGTGTTGATGCGAGGGAATCATCTAAAACATCTATTATTGATACGACTCTTCCAAAAGATTGGAAACAATCGATTATTCACCCCATCTTCAAAAAGGGTGATAGATCTTCAGTAGACAATTACAGACCAGTAAGTATTACTTGCTTATGTTGTAGAATGTTAGAGCGAATTATACATGGTTATATGGTCAAGTTTTATAGTGAGAATAATGTAATAGCTTCTGAGCAACATGGTTTCCGTAAGGGTTATTCGACAGTTACTAATCTACTCGCAGCCCATCTTGATTGGTCAGCTAATAAAGCCGTATCCATTGCTACTGACATCATATTCTTCGATTTCTCTAAGGCATTTGACAGAGTAGACCATATATTCCTCTTAAATAAACTAGAGAAAAGTGGCATTCCATTTTTGCTTGTTTGATGCATTGAATCGTTTTAAAGCAATTGTAGTTATTGTGTGCATGTAGATAATTTTTACTCTTCTTCGCGGCCATGTAATATAGGGGTGCCTCAAGGTTCAGTATTGGGTCCATTGTTATTTAGTGTCTACATCAACGATCTCCCGGAATTTATTGATTCTCGGATGCTTTTATATGCAGACAATTTGAAAATCAGGCGGCTAATTCGTTTACCCAATGATATAGTTAAACTGCAACGGGATATCGATTAAGTCGAAAATTGGGCTCTGCACAATAGGTTGATTGTAAATATATCAAAATGAAAACATTTACGTGTTTTGTGGGGGAAGTGCTCAATCTTTAGCTAATTATAGCTTTCAAAGCAGTGATATAGAACGAGTGAACAAATATAAGGACTTGGGAGTGTGGATAAACAGTGATTTGAGTACCGTCACACATACTGAACATGCTTGTTCAAATGCGTTGGGGATAATCGGTCAACTTCGACGCACTTTCATTGCACTCAATCAATTTGCCCTACGTCCGCTAATCTTTGCTCATGCGTTGAGCCGTCTTCTATATGCTGCGCGGTGTGTGTATCCTCAAAATTCAAAAGAACATATTAGTTCAGAGAGGGTACTTCATAGAGCTACCAAGCTAGCACCGCAACTGAAATTTTTGTCGTACCCTGATCGATTAAAAGCACTTAGACTTGAGACTGTCACGTGGACCCGCCGGTACATCGATATGAGTATGGTCTGGCAAATTCTTAATGATTTGGATCATCCACTTCGAGATTGTCTTCATTTGCGCTCATCCAATATCCTCCGAGGCCATGGTTTAACCCTGCGACGTGAAAGGATAAGAAAATCACGAGCTGTCCAATTTGATCGGCGAGTTGTATCTCTGTGGAATAGGCTTGGAGAGTCAACAGTGTGCAGTAGCAATATCAACGAATTCAAAAAGAAATTACGGATGGAGGATGCCATGGGGAAAGCTGCTTTTCCGTATTTGTGATACTTTTATTATATTTTCTTTTTTTTCTGCAGTGAACCAGCCAATTAAGCCATGCTTTTATGTGCTGTTGAAACATTAATAATAATCATTGGTCTGAGTGGTGTGTGATACAGAAGTAGAGGAGCAGGATAACTGTAGTAGTCGTACTGATGTACAAAAACCGCATGTGAACTGTGTTTTATACACCGAGTGGTCGGATATTTTAACACGAACAAGTGTCCATACATCACAATATTTGGAATCGCATCCAACTTCAAAACTGGTATAATCATCATTGCATTCCGATGTGGAAGATTCTCGATCAGGAACAGGGATCTGAGATCGCGCTTTTTGAGGCACGACCTTTTATCGAGAGATTGAGCTCAATCCGCGAGCGTAGCGATCGGAACTGACAGGAATAATCTGGAACTGACAGGAATAATCCGGAACTGGCAAGAATAATCTGGAATGTAAGTAGTTAATTTATTAGCCAAGAAAGTTCAAGAAAGTTGAGGAACTGACAGAAATAATCCGGAACTGACAGGAATAATTGTAAGAACTTAGTATAATCAAGACAAATTTAATATATATTTTACATATAAACATAAAATTTAACATAACATATAAATTTATAAATTCATAACATTAATATTTAACGTCGATGTTTCTCAATGCGAGCTAAATTGAGCTTAACAATATCATAAGGAGAGCGGTCAGGAAAGATACGACAAGTAGATGAAGTGGTAAGAAGTTTAAAACGTTGCGAGTGTACCGAAGAGGCATGCGAATAATGTCAGAAAAGATTTTTAAGAGTGGATGACTGAGATGATTGGATTTAGTTGATTTGTGTAAACGAATAAAGGATACATGAGCGATATTATTGAAGAGGGATAGGTTATCATCAGGAAGAATGGTTGCTAGGATAGACCTGAAAGCATATACATCATTATCGAGGCGAGATTGTTGAGAAGCAGATTCGGAAACATATGTTAAATATATATTCACATATAAACATATGCCCGCTAAACGATAACCCATGGATGCAACTCCTCGGATTCGCGAAAGCAGTCATTCACATATAAACATATGCCCGCTAAACGATAACCCATGGATGCAACTCCTCGGATTCGCGAAAGCAGTCTTGCGCGTGCCACTAACGAACAGAAGTAACTGTTCGTTAGTGGCACGCGAACAGTGCCACTGTTCGCGTGGCAATCACAACAATCAGTACACCAAGAACTAAACCTGTATATCGCCGGGATGATCCAACTTCGAAACAAGGTTTCTGAAAAGTTGGAGGATGGTGATATTCGTGGAGCGGTACGACTGCTTGCCGATAACAACCAGCTGTTGAGTGCGGACGAGCAGACTATCGAGCTTTTGCGTCGCAAACATCCAGAACGGCGGTTACTTTATAATGAAAGCTGCGCACGTCCGCGGTCAAATCTCGATTTAGGTCCACTTATTTCGGGTCCTTCTGTCTTGTCGGCTCTCCAGTCATTTCCACCGTCTTCTGCTGGGGGCGCTGATGGCCTGAGTCCTTCTCATCTACGTGACCTAGTTAGTCGTTCGAGTGGTGTCGCAGGAGACATACTACTGAAATCTATTTGTGAGCTAACAAGTAACATCCTTGCGGGTAAAGTGGCAACCTCGATCAGGCCTATATTATGCGGAGCCAAGCTTCTGGCTTTCGTAAAAGGGGACGGTGGAGTCAGACCTATAGCTGTTGGGTGTACCTTCCGCCGGCTAGCTGCTAAGGTGGCTTGCAGATTTGATACCGAGAGAGTGGTTGGCATGCTTCTTCCAAATCAACTTGGCGTCGGTGTGCTTGGGGGTATCGAGGCCGCAATGCATGCAGCAAGATGTTTTGCTGAACACGGTTTGGAAGGCAATTCAGCGATGGTAAATTTAGACTTCAAAAATGTCTTTAACTTAATCTGCAGGAGCGCAGTCCTTCAGGTTATAAAGAAGGAAATCCCGGGGTCCAGGACTTCGTGGAAATGTGCTACGATTACCCAAGCACACTTCTCTTCGAGGACAATGTGATTGATTCAAAAGAGGGAGTACAACAAGGGGATCCTCTCGGTCCTCTTCTGTTCTCACTTACCATCAACAGTCTGACCCACAGCATTTTGTCACCATTAGCTGTTTGGTATCTGGATGACTGCTGCATAGGGGGAGAAGTTTCCACTCTAATCAATGATATCGAACACATTCGACCTCAAGGAGCAAAAATTGGATTGTTCTTACGGCCAGACAAATGCCAAAGGATTTCTAAAAGCGGTGCCTATATTCAACCTCTACTTGATATAATGCCAAACGTAAAAGTCGGTGATGTGTCATTCGCGGACTTGCTAGGCGCTCCGCTTTGCGCCGGATTTCAACTCGATATGTTCTTAGAATCGGCTATCACACAACTTCAGCAGGTAAGCCGAAAGCTCTCAAAACTTGCGAAACACGACGCCTTCTTTATGCTTCGACATTGTTTGACGCTGCCAAAGATCAACTTCCTTTTACGCTGCGCACCGTGTTATACAAGCGGCCTCGTGAAAGCCTTCGACGAGGAAGTTCGCGATTCTCTGGAGGAAATCCTTAATCTCAGGCTCTCTGACATAGCCTGGCGTGAAGCCTCGCTACCTGTTAAGATGAGTGGACTGGGTGTTTTGCGTGCGGAATATTTATATATACCGGCCTTTTGTTCATCTGTTTCACGCACAAAGTATTTAACTGCGCTATTAATCCCAGAGCGTTTGGCAAATCCCTCAGGCACTAGTGATCTTAGCTACCGAACGGCGTCAGAGAGTTGGACCACTAAATTCGACCTGACTGTTCCAACGGATACAACCTTGCAAAAACGTTGGACAGCCCCATTGTTTGAGAAGGAATTCCGACACCTGACAGCTTCATGCGCCTTTTCCCAAAGATCGGGCTTGCTTGCTAGCCGCGTCTACCAGATGGTCTGGCGCATTCCTTAATGCCCTACCGATAGCTTCGATGGGCACAAAACTAGACGACAGTTCAATATGTCTTGCATCAGCCCTCCGCCTCGGTATTCTCAACTCGGTTTCATTTAAGTGTGAGTGCGGCGTCGTATCAGACCCCTCTGGTATTCACGGGCTAGACTGCCCCAGAGTGGTTTCTCGGCACAATCGGCACAGTGCTGTAAATACACTTATCCTAGCGCCCTTGCCATAGCCGGTGTCCCGTCCCGCTTTGAACAATCGGGTTCTGCAGAAACGACGGAAAGAGATTGGACGGTGCTTCACTATTCCCAAGGAAAGGGGACGTCTGCTAGTATGGGACTTCACGTGTCCCAACATTCTTGCTGCCAGTCATTTGCCTAGTGCGGTCTCTGGGGCCGGGGAGGTTGCTAGATTGGCAGAGGATCGAAAGAAGGCCAAATATACATGTATTGACGAATCGCAATATACATTTGTGCCGTTGACGATCGACACAATTGGTGCTGCCGGGCAGATAACTTCGAATTTTTTGACAAAACTGGGCAATATGTTGGTGGTGGCAACAGATGATCGAAGAGCTGCCAATTTCCTCTTGCAGCGTTTAAGCTGTGCAGTGCAGCGGGGAAATGCAGCGTGCCTGTTAGAGGTCGCTCGAGACGGAAACCTTCCAACTTAACGATACTGAAATATCACAAACTATACAATTTTTTTCTGTAACTTTTATATTTTTACGATATAAACATAAAATTTAACATAACATATAAATTAAACATATAAGCATTATCCTTGATTTTTTTGTCAAGGACGGTGGAAGTTTGTCATTGTAAGGTATAAACACTAGTCATTGACAGTCTGATGTAGCTTGGCCGCTTATTTGTAATGTTGCAAGTTTCTGAGAATTCTAAGACCCGCCATGTCATCAGGTTGTAGCCGAACTCCAGGAATTGACTCCCTGTTCAGAAGATGCATCGCGGTACTTATTACTATTAGCACCCGTGGTTGAATGATGGAGGAGTGTGCATTGCAAATTCTATGTACGGGGTTCAAACTTCGATCATGCACTCTCTCTTGACTTCTCTGTAAGGACACGTCAAAGCCACAAGATTGTGTTGTCGAAAGACGTAGGGTCACCCGATGATGAAGTAGGTTTTCTCTTCATTACTATTATTACTATTAATACTATTATTTAATTAGGTTTTCGCAAATGGCCCTATAAATTACAAAACGTTTGCATAGCCATCTTCCAAATGCAGCCGACAATTATTTCTATCCGACTGCACTGAACCGTTCTTCCGTGAGCGCGGGGCTCTCAAACATGCTGAGGCGGAGCGGGCGATTTCAATGGATATTTTTCTTTTGATCCGAATTATTGTTTCTGCGTATTCTGCGTTCGTTCGTCGAGATATGACACCAGACAAGTGTTTAAGTAATTTTATTTCCTGATCCCCTAATCCTCCGGTTGACCATAAAACGAACAGAATTAATGTCCCTCGTTCCACCTCGTTCATTATTTTCAAAATATTTGAAAATAATAAAACATTTTCTTGATAATACCAAATTAAAACATCCCGCGAGCGAAGCAAGCGGAAAATCTTGTCTCGCGGAAATCCTAAAAAAACTAACAACTTGCAAAACTAAACATACACACATGGTTTGAGGAAAACCTTCATCGACACAGCTCTGCTGCAATTGTAATGGTCATGTGGCTCGCTGTAAGGGTTGCAAATGTGCGAAAAATGATGAAAAATGCACAATTTGTCGAGCTTCCGGTTGTCGGAATTCTACAAATAAAATTATTCCTGCGACTGTTAACGACGAATGTTCAGATTCTGCCGGTCAGTTAACTAAAATTGATTAGGTTTCAAATGACCCTTCCATCAACTTCACAGTTACTTTATTCGCAATGAACATACCCAAATCTCCGCTTTCCGAAGTTTTATCTATGAGAGAGGTTTATGAGCGTGTCATACAATGGCGTCCCAACTTATTGATATTACCAACTTGTAATGCTAGTCATATGGTTATCAAGATGCTGGCATCTTTCTACTCGTGTGTTGCAAACAACAAAAGGGACGCTAATTATTCACTAATAAAGGCAACAATATTTACCAACTGTATATTGCAGAGATTACAAACTTCGGTAATTGCGATAGTAAAACCTTAGAACGCAGACTTAAACTTTGGGAATCCAGGTACATAAGCTAACTTTTCAGTGAGGCAAACTATCTCCAGAACGAAAGGTCTTTGCGAAAAGATAGAAATGATATGGAATGAACTAAGCGATATCAAAGTTTAGTGACTCGTTGACGGTTGGCAGCAAGTATGCCCATTTTGGAAGATGCCACTCTATCTCGCGTAAAATAACCCGACGAATGCATAAACGGAAGGTCAGTCAGCCAGCGAAACACTATCTGATCTTCATCCACAAGCAGCACCTATAATGCAGAGTGCATTACTCTGATTACTTACCAGGAAGAGCTGATCATCAAACTAGCCGATTTTTCATATTAGACGATCAATGTATTATTTACGTGCTTGTAAGCGAACTCAAAGTGGAACAGGTCCGTCGGGCCTAGACGCTCTCAGTTGGAGGCACATGTTAACAAAATTTGGACACAACTCGATAAACAATGTCCAGTCATTTGCGTCCTTGGCGATAAGGTTAGCTACTGAGTCAGTTGAACCCATTCAGCTATAAGCTTTTACAACTTGTCGATTAATCGCTTTGCAAAAGAAAACTTGTGGCATTCGGCCGATTGCAATTGGTGACACCGAAAGACGAATAATTAGCAAGTCAATAATAGGGATCGTGAGGAAGGATAATCAACATGTTGCCGGGATTTTCCAGCTGGTTTCGGGACAGAAAGGAGGAATTGATCACGCCATTCACTCACTACGTGCAAGATATAAATCAGGGCGTAACATGTGTGTGCTAGAAATAGACGCATCTAACGCGTTCAATTCCCTAAATCGAGATGTAGCACTGTACAACATGGAGTACGGATGTCCCTCGTTATTACGTGTCCCAAAATATATATAGTACTCTTGCACAATTGATTCTTTGAGATGGAGTAGCGTCTACTCAAGGGAGGGATTTACGCAAGGAGATCCCTTTGCAATGCCTGGCTTCGCAATATCTTCTCATCTAATAGCATTGATCAGTCGTTCGGTCCAAATATTTTTCAAAAATGGTATGCCTATGGCGCAAACTTCGTTGGAAATGTGGATGAACTAAAAACTGTATGGAAACTATTAATTCATGAGGGTCCGAAATTTGGCTATCACGTGAATCCAGAAAAACGTATACTTGTTTCCCATTTCCCGATCACTATTCATGATCTTCTCTCACCAGACATCAAAACCTCTATCAACAATGATCTTAGGTGCTCCAATTAGTACTGCAGAGTTTGAAGAAGAGTCTATCAGTTGAAAGAAGGCAAATGGACCGCACTTGTACAAAAATTAGCAGTAATTGCCAGCATCGATCCGCACGTTGCATACTGTGGCCTGATAAACTCGGTCCAAATGAAGTGGATCTTTACTTTACGAACTAGTAAGTGTCATGAAGGATGATTTACAGACTTGGGATACGCAGTTAAAGATGTGTTCCTTACTATCATCGCAGATTGGAGTCTAAACCATAATTGGAAGGTATTACTTACATCTCCTTTAATACTCGGAGAACTTGGAATTATGGTCCCTACTATTACATCGAGTCTGGAGTACGAAAACTCATTAGCATTCGCGTCAACGTATGACATCGGTTAGCAAGAAAAAGCTCTTTTTGATATTCAAAAATCAATATTATTAGAGATCGCTTCCGTACGAATGAATAGTTTGAAAGTGCGACTACATAGCGTAACTGACAATTTCGATTCATCAGTTCACAACGCAATTTCGTACGCGATACGATCGGGTGCGTAATCGTAGTTAAGTGCATTGCCTATATCAACTGAAAAGCAAAATATATATTCCAAGCAATTCAAAGATGCCATAGCAAGCCGTTATGGCCAAATGCCTTTAGACCTGACAAATCGTATTTGTCCCAGTGGGGAAAAGCTGGATATGAGTCAAGCACTAGCCTGTAGAAACGGCGGCCTTCCTATTATACTCCACAATGCAATAAGGGATATTCTTGCCAGAGAACTTTCTTGAGTTAGTAAATCTGTGAACACGAAACCTTTGCTAAGCACAGTACCTGCAAATCTTGAATTTATGGATCCTATAACTACACGTGACCTTTGTATTTACGTCGACGGATAATACAGGCAGAGCATTAAACGCAACTCTACGTGTCCTAGCGAAAAAGATCAGCGAGAAACACAGGTCGTAATTTTCCAGTGTAATAACGTGGTTCCGCACGAAAATTGGAATTGCTCTAGTAAGGTCGATATCACAATGTTTCCGAGCACCACGGTCCGAACTCAATGCACCGGTACATTCGGTCGTAAACATTGAAATGCAAATTGCACAATGATCTTTTTCTTTTTTATTGTAAATCAAATTGATATAACATTATTAATCATTATTAATAAAAAAGAAGATAATAAATATTTTCAAAAAAATAATACTATTATTATTCAGGCTATTGCGAGACTATTACAAAAATGTTTATTCCTAAGCTACTCGGTAACTCATCTAATTTTCAAGGCTCAAGAATATTATACAGTCTGCCTCTGAGACTTTGAGATTTAGCTATCCGAGATCTATATATGGATACACGGTTTGAATATTCTCGGTCATTAAGAATGTGCCACCCCTTTTTGATGGATCGGACATCAAAGGAGTGTATGGAAGAAGAGTTGAATATTATGAAAACGCTTAGAATGGAGGTAGATGAAATGTGGAGAATGAGATTGAGTGCATTACCATGTATGTCTGCCGAACTCACGGTCGCAATAAAATGTGTCAAGGAGAAAGAAGCCTCGTCGTGGTTATGCGCACGAAATTTGAATGAAAATGATTATATAATGAGCTGTAGAGAATTTTTAACGAATAATTGAGTTTGCTGACTCGCATGATCTCGTTATTACCAATACATGGTTCATCAAGCGATCCACGCAGCTCCCAACATATTACAGCACGATATTAAAACCCAAATCGATTATATTCTCGTGCGGCGTAAAAACTTGTCCACTGTAACTTATATCAAGGCCTTACCATACGAGACACTAACAACGCAATACCGCCCAATAATTGCAGTCATGAAAATCAAGCCACCGCAGCAAAACGTGATGGAAAATCGCACGGGACCATCAAGAACCAAATGGTGGAATTTTGGCGAAAGGGAAGCAGAGATAATCTCGAGGATACGGCTTCCCGAAGTAACCACAGTTGACGAAACGTGGAGCAAGACTGCACATATAGTACATACCAAAGTGGATAAGACACTTGGTCGTACAAAAGCCGGTAAAAGATACATTAAGCGCGATACGTGGCTCTGGACTGAAGATGTGAAATCGAAAGTCAAGGATAAGAAACGAATGTTCCATATATATATATCTCGGCGACAAGACACAGGCAAACTTGCATGCATACCACCTAGCTAAGAGAAACTCAAAAAAGGCCGTTGCGATTGCCAGAGCTGTACACTACGATAAGGTGCACAAAAGACTCGATACACGCGATGGTGAACGAGACCTATTTCGGCTTGTGATCATATATGCTTAAAAGGATTAGGCATAATATAGGCACAATTAGGCATAGTATAGTCGGGGATATTGTGGCACGAACGCTGACTGAAGTATGCCACGATGTTGGTATTGAACCAATACTTCAACATGTTGGAGATAGCATGGTTTTTCAAAATTCTACAACGACGAGAGACGAACAACACGAGAGATTAGACATTATGGCGAGCGGATTGTTTAGTTCTCGTTTGGAACGTTCTTTCATAGACATATGTGTTTTCAACGCACTTGCTCCCGCAAACGCCAATCTCGCTTTACCATACTCATATCATGAACGCCGGAAGTTGTCAAAGTACGCAGAAGGAGTATAGTTTGTTCAACGTTCTTCATTTATCCCATTCATAATGTCGTCAGTAGGAGGTATGAAGGATCAGGCCACGTCTGTTATCAAAACTCTCGCAAAAAAGATATCTGACAAGCATAATGAACATTATTCGGAATGCATGGGAAGACTACGGTGTTGTCTTTAGATAGCACTCATGAAGTCGTCTTCCATGTATATAGAGGCTTGCAGATCAGCATATCATCGCCCAGAAATAATACACTAATAATCGTATGCGCCTACGACCGACGATGACGAACTCTAGAACTCTTTTACAACTTGACACTCAAATTAGAATAGAATAAAAAATGTAATATTTTAAATGGAATATTATATTGTCACTAATTCATTTTTTTTGTAATACTAATACATTTCTTTCTTTCCATTTGAATCAGGTAAATAATCAAATTTCATCAGAGGAAATACGTCAATAATTTTTTGTACTAAATTTCTTTAAAAAATAAAAAGAATAAAAAAATATTACTATTCAAGGCCAAGCACGCATTGCCGTAGATAGAACTTTGATGCAGTTGGCTTATTGCTGCGTCATACTTCGGCGTACAATGAGTAGAAGTCATTCATGAAGCAAACGGGAGTCTTCGCAATAAAATATCCTTAAGCATTCTGTGTAAAATACGGACACTCCGTTGTATAACAAGGTGGCCGAAAATGGTCGCTTTACATATTGGCTCAGATTGAAACAGGGAGTCCTGTATATACCGCGAGCTCGGATATGTGCAAGTCTGAACAAGTTGGATTTCCAGTGTATTATTTAGTGTAAATGTCGTTTACGGGTGATCACTGTGATTACATTTGAACCATAAAAATGATTGCTATTGATAGTTAAAATATAGCAATAAAATATTGCCGGATTAAAAATTATATATTTTTACATTGCATATATTCATAATTTATATACTTATATAAATTACATTATAATATAACTTATTTACATTATAATATATTTACAACCGATATGGTGTAGAGAATTGTAAGTGTTCGTAATCGATGTCTTGGTGTAGTGTTTATAGTTGTCTGTATGATGAATCGAGGCAAAGCCGAACATCAGGACACAGTTATTGCTCAAAGCGATTAGTGATCGCTTTGAGCGGTGCAGTGGAGCAACGTCGCCTGCTTCATTGAGTCGGCCGGTGACCCTCTAATCTAAAATTATCACTTTTGATTTTGTCTGTTCAAAACTATTTCATTTTAGATGTATTTAAGGATTAACCTGTTATTCGAGAATTATATTACATTATATTATAATGTAATATAATATAATGTAATATACATTATATTAATTATTTACATTACATTAATTATATTGCATTATATTAATATTCGTAATCAATGTTATATTGTATGTAAATGGAGGAAATTTATATAATACCTTAAAATTTTAAGAATAAAAATAAAACTGAGGTGTACTGGACATACCTGAACTATTTGATATTTTAATAAACTTTAAATAATTCATTGAATACATACGCATCCAAGTCTTTATTCAAAATCCTTTGCTAGAACCAGAGTGTGGGTAGGAGAAGCGTCGCAAACTGAATATGAAATTCAAATTTCAAATTTTCTTATTCCCATAGTATTTGAATAACTCTGTAAATTATCATCATTTATAGATTCAATTTGAAGTCATTTTTAGTTTACTTGATAAAATGACATTTAAATTTTTGTAATTCTATAACATTTTTTGTTATTCTAAAGTATGCATATTATCGGAATTGTTATAAACTCGAGGAAAAATAAATTATATTTTGTTTACAAGCTTTCGATCGTTTAGATCCTTTTCGAGTTAAAAAAGATTTCAACTTTAAAAGTTCAATTTGAACTTTCAATTTGAAAAATATCTAAAAGAACGAAATTTGCTACTTATAAAACTACTTACTGTAGTTTTGCACGTTCTAGATATTAGTTAAATATGAGCGCTAACAATATATCATCGTCAATTGCATCGTCCATACAACGTATTGTAATGAACAGTGATAACCATATGTTTAAAAAGCAGTGTTTAATTATTTCTGGTTCAAGAACTGTCTTAGATCTCTGTGAATACGTGGAAAGATCACTGAAGATTATTAATACTCAAATATCGAATGACAACAAATATGTTGACCCAATTGTTAATGACCGTATTGTCCTTAACCCAATTGTCCGTATTACAGATAATATTTCACAACTTAGCATTGAAGCTGATATCAAAATCGGTGTTTTTGTATTATACTCGTCATTTAGAAATACACGTCCCAGTTCTAAACTTATGTCGAATAACATGAAGCGTTAATTATAAAATATTTTTATTATATATTATATTATAAATATATAATATAAATAAATATTTAAATATAAAAGCAATATATTATACAATAATATAACGTACACTATATAAATATACAATATATTATTATTGTATATATTATATACAATATATACGTGATACATAATTATACGTAATACATAATTATTTCGCAATAAAAATATAATTAAAATATAAAATTTATAATAATGTAATAATACAATAAGTACATAATATTAAAAATAAAATTAAAATCTTAAGCGGAAACTTTTTATGGATAATAAACAATATACTTTAATAAGTATATAAAAATAAAATATTAGGTAAACAAATTTCATCAGAGGAAATATGTTATTAGCATATATTTGATTATGTTGTTATATTGGATTAATGAATAGGCGTCGAAACTGATAACATAGCAATTCCTCCTGATGACCTCTAATCCTTAGTCTGATACAACTTATATTATAGATTAGTCAATTTTTATATATTGACTATCACATAGTCTCTTTTCAGAACGCCCAGTCTGAAATACTTAACCAAGAAGATGATTTTGATGCATATTCAGATCGTATCTCAGAAATGTCAACTGACTTTAAAGTCGGATATATATTAGTTCGATGTAAGAAAAAAACGTTCGATAATATTAGAATAATGTTTTTATATATTTTGACATTTTTGAAAAATTAAAATATTGAATTCTTTGTTGGATTCTTCTGTGTCTAAAAACTATAAAATTCATGACATAGACGGAAATACTATCTAAAGAGCTTGTAACTGAATAAATATTAGTACAATTTTTTAAGTATTTTATCTAATTTGGATCCCATCTTAAATGATTGTGGCTTTAATGACTTGTGTAATTAAAAAAAACCGATTACAATAACAACCTTTTCGGAGAAGAGTGTTCGATGCAGCCGTCTGGTCTACAAATGATCGATGTAGATGATATTTGCCAAACTATCGAGAAACACGATTTTGTTAAAACATGGATTCATTCGATAGACTGTCAGACTAAATATCCTCCAAAAAATACGGACAATGGTATAAATATGCTGTCTTATTTTTGCGAAGACGTTGAATTAGCAGCAAATAAAGATACTGTTGATAATTTTGAAAAGCTTTTATTGTGTACCGATGACTACTGTAGCAAGTATTCTTCAATATCCCATATTTCGAATTCAACAGAAAGCTGTCAAAACTTGGATGATGCATTTGATATTTTGTTCGCTGAAGATTCTATAAATGACGATAAAATGTGGTCCAACATTGATTACATGAGCGAAGATAGTGTGCAGTAATTAAATCATGTACGTGTTAAAATAGTTTTAAAAAAATCACCGGTTCTAACCAATTTGTTTTACTTAATAATACTCAGGTATTATCTCGTACTTTAGTGCTCAAAAATATAACTTATATGGAGTACTACGAAATTCTAGCTTAATATATCTCTGAAATGAATAAAGAAAACATAAAAATCGTATTGATTTTGGTAAAGTTTTTTTCTTTGTATTTTTTTCAGATGTGATTTTGCTTTTTCCTACCTTATTAGTTAACTATTACTTGATTTATAGCTTCTGTTATGAAACCATAACACAGATTTCCGGCTACAACATTATTTTTCAAATTACAAAATATATATGGTGCTACAATATCGTAATAAATATATAAATAAATAATATAAATAATATATTATATATAATATATAACATATATCAAAATATATATAATAATATATATCGGACTACACTGTATTTTGCACTTATTTTTTTAATTATTTCGTGAAATAAACATCTCATAATTATGCCGGTTCTATTGTATCCGTATTTTTCATTAATAAAACACTCATAAAATTATATTACTCGTTCGCTTTATACATTCGCTATAAAGCAAAAATTGGAATTCACTTCAGAGCACATAATCATATCTTAATAAAATGATGCATCGAAAAATTAAATAATCAATTTATCAAAATTGATTATTATTGATTATTATAAAATACTGATTTAAAAAACATAAAATCAATGTTTGAAAATCATTTAATGACAAATATTTTGGTTAATTTATTTAAACTATATATGTAGCCAAGAAAGCCATATGATTAATCGCAAGATAAGGCATAAAGTGATGAAATTGCTTATTGATTCAATAAACCGTTTCATTATTTGACTACATCGAAAAATGCTTGGAAATTTCAAAGGATGTTTAATTGTCATTTCAGGTTATTTTGATGATAATTTAAATTATCAATTTATAGTAATTAAATTATTGATTTATAATTATTTTTTAATGAAATTTAGAACGTTGATATCCAGTAGCACTAATAATATATAGTTATTATATTATTATATAATTATAGAATTACCCTAATATATAATTATCTGAGCATATTTATTATTCCGCAGTAGCCTTTCGGCATGCGGCGATAAACAAAAATGTAAATACACACAAATAATAAAATACAACACGAAAACATTCATGAAATAAAAAGTCATCAGTTTCGAATTGCCGGCCACTTGCCCGACTGTGTGGCTTACCAATTACATCGAGATTAGTTGATTTGGATTCAGGGTGTTGGTAAGGTCAGTAGCTTGCAAATCGATTTGCTTGAGTGACAATTTTGAAAGGAAAGAGTGATAAAACATGAGAAATGGATATACATTGAATTTGACAAAATTTACAGCGGCAATAATTCGAACGATCGTGGCATGGCATACAGATTATGTAAAGCTTAATCAAAAGTCATTTACTAGGATTTGAATTACTGGTAACTCGCTTGCTTTGCTTAGCAATCGCATTAACACTAGTAGAATTGAAATTAGTAAGATTATTACTAACATTGACAATTACATTGAGATTAGTTAGCTTGGGTCAAGGGTGTTGATAAGGTCAGTAGCTAGCAAATTGATTTGCATGAGTGACTATTTGGATAGGACAGGGCAATGAAACATAAGAAATGGATGGACATTGAATTTGACAAAATTTACAGCGGCAATAATTCGAACGATCGTGGCATGGGATACGGATTAAGTAAAGCTTATCCTGATACCCGTGTATATATGGGCGTTGACAATGATTGGTATTTTTCTTGCGTGTGGTTTATGCCATAGTGATTTCAATGTATTTGAGGCTGAGGATAATCCAGTGTGACTTGTAGAGAGCTTAGTAGTAAATTGTTCAGGATTGCCTGGATGTTGGTGTTTCAGGAAGTCGAAAATGTTATGAATAGAGTCTATCGATAGGGTAATAATAAATTTTATTGTTGCAATAGTAGTGGAATGGATTTTAGGTGATAGGCCAAGGACTTTTTTGATGAAGCGTCATTTGCATGCCTCTAATTGCTTAAAGTTGATACTTGAAATGTCGGACCATATTACAAGTAGAGCGTAAGTGGGTTTTAGCAGAACCTTAAGGAATCGAAGGACATCGTGTAAAACATAAAAGTTTTCGATATGTGGCCAATAATACTTTACATGATTTTTGTTCAAAGTGCCGACGAAATTATCATGTGGAGGTTATATGAACGACTAGATATTTATTAGAGTTGATGAATTCGATGGGTCGAATTAGAGTTGATGTATTGAGTCGGAAAAGTAGGGATTGTGTGATTTGAATAGAGTCGGAAACTATTAGCAGGTCGTCAACCAAAATAATAATTTTGCAGTAGAGGGGTGCCGTTTTCAAGTAAGCTGGTACATTTTAGTAGTAAATTACTTTGTGTGTTTTGAATGCGGATGTTTCAGGAAGATGAAAATTTTATTTAAGTGCAAAAATATTATTCTTTAGCCAAATAAATGTTTTTATAAACGATATATTTATTACAACCTATAAACGAAGAAGATTAACCTATAATTAAAATAGTAATATACATTTCAGTTTGTATACATTTCAGCTACTTGTATAGCAGGCCAAGTTATCGTAATCATCCTCAATGCAATGTAGAGGAATTCTTGTGACATGATTAGACTAAATGTCGGATAACATATAAGCAGAAATTATTAAATAAAAATGCAGATAATTATTAAATAATTCACATGTAAATATGTTGCATATTTAAATCTGTTAATTTAAAAGGTAAAATTTTAATTAAAAAAATTAAATTTTATTTATAAAATTTAAAAATTAGATATTTTTAATATCTCATTATCAAGGTGGATTGTCACCAATGTTAACAGATATCTAAGAATGGTGGGCATTTAACGAATGTGCTGAGTAAACAACTGTCCAGGATTTCTAAAGAAATGCGTATTTATAAAAAGAAGTGACATGGTGGCTGAAAGTCGTGAATCGTAGTCCATTCTATCAAGCAACAACATTTTTATATATATTTATAATTTGAAAAAATTTATCTATTGAATAGTTGTTAGGTCACACAAGATGATTTTCGCATTGAAAACCAGTAACAGAATCCTTCCTTCATGACTTCCAATTCCATACACCCTGACTACTAGCAGCACCATTACCACATCCGTTTTCGTTTCGTCCGCTTTCTGCCACATATTGGTAGTTACGGGCTCATCAGAAGGCTTTAGAAATTTGACTTATATGAGATTCGAGCTGTCGCTCACTTAGCTTGCGCTCTTGACAGCTAGGCTACGAATACGGGATTACCAGATTTCACACAGCATATGAAACCTTCCATCATGATCTTCAGAATCTACGTTGTCAGAGATGCTCTATGACATGTTTACCATAAATTATTTTGTATGGGATCGTGAAGATAAATTGAAATCGGGCTGGTGATACTTTGAGTGATGCTTATTTATCTATAGAATAGTTGCCAAGACACACAAGGTGATTTTCGCATTGAATACCAGCTACAGAATAATTCCTTCATGGTATTCAATTCAATACGCCCTAACTACTAACGACACCATTGCCACAGCCGTTTTCGTTTCGCCCGCTTTCTGCCACATATTAGTAGGCATGGGCTCATCAGAAGGCTGACTACCAATTCTTCTCCTTTCAAAATTTGACTCATCTGAGATTCGAGCTGTCGCTCTCCGTACTAAGCTTGCGCTCTTGACTGCTAGGCTACGAATCCAGAAGAATCTAGGCTACGAATACATACTATATGTATGTATAGTCTCGATTATAAATACTTAAATTTTGTAAACCAATTCTTGAGAAAGATACGTCGAAACGTCGATAGAAAATAATTTTTTATATAATATATATGAATATATTTCCTTTCTAAAATATATTTTCTTTATATATATTGTTACAATATGTTTGTTTAATTTGATCAACAATAAAAATATTACGTTACATATATTAAGAAACAAGGAGGTATCGAAATTTAAATTCTTATAGCCGCCATGTTTTATCAATGCTGCAATTGGTCCTGACTCATTAGTAAGAGATACTCGGAATTGATCACTAATCTTGTCATCAAATCAGCTAACTGAGTATACGTATTTAATATAATTATAAAATAAAATTTGTAACTGCATGCTGGATAACTCAGTTAGCTGATATCTGATTCCCCAATATTTTTGCTAATTAAATCAGCTAACTGAGCCTACGTATTTAATATAATTATATAATAAACAAAATTAATAATTAAATAATAAAATAAATAATTGTTTTTAGATTTTTTATAATTTAAATCAAGTTAAAATAAAAAACTTGAAATTTAAAATAAAAGTCATTTTTATGATGTCATTTCCATATTTGAGACGTGATGGAATCGCTGCATATATTTATAAAAAATAAATCCTAGTATCGATGGTTAAATTCGTCAACATAAGATATTCAAGTTTAATACTGGAAAATAAAGTTAGAGATAACGTTTGAACAGTAAAATTTTACTGTGAAATTTCAAAATCTTTCTTAAAATCCGTTAAGAGGTTTAGTTGGCTTTCTAGAAAACAAACATCTACTCTACTAAACAAAGTATTAGTTGAAATAAATAGTTGTCCTTCTACCTTAAATAAATTTAATTAATTAATTAAATTTTTTAATTAATTAAATTATATTAATAAACAATTTGATTTCAATTTGATATATTAAAATTAAACATAAAATATTCACCTGGTATGATTTAGGAATAAATTGCATTTGCTGTGTGTCAACGTGATATGTGTTATTACCGAGTTCGTATTGCGTGGATTTTGATTCATTTGATGTATCTGTCAATGCTGAGTTTGATTTGAAAACGTTAGCAACTCTAAGCGTCTAAATGCTTACGAAAAATTAGCACGGCCTGATCACGAGATACAACTTACAATAAAAAATGCGACGATACAGCCAATAAGAGCCCCGCCAATTACGTCGCTGTAATGATGCTTGTGATCGGTTATTCGAGAAAGCCCAGTGAAGAACATTACGCATATACAAATACACTGGAGGACAGGTTTTAAAAAGCGAATGCTCGTGCAAAATATTCTGGATTCGAAGTAGACCTACATTCAAAATACAAAATTTACCAAGACATATAGGGCATGACATATAAAGATTATATTTATTGGAGGACAAATTATATTTATTACTATATAATTATTTATATAGTAATATTTATTTATATTGATAAATATTTATTAATAAAAATATATATATATGTTATTTATATTGATATTTATTATACTTATTACTCAATAAATATAATGCCTTAGCATTCAATTATTGCTGATTCTTCATTTTTATTCCATAAAGTTAATTTAATAAAAATAAATTTTTTAATTTAATCAGAGAAAATACATCATTAGCTTGTATTTGGCCCCGCTGCTATGTTGGGTCGAGGAATAGGGCCAAAACCTGATAGTATAGCAGTTCCTCCTGATGACCTCTAATTCTTATTCTGATACAAGGTATGTTATTTATAAGTCGGTTCATAAAAATTGACGTTTATTTTAAATTTAAATTTTTTATTTTAAATTGATATGAATTATAAAAAATCTTATAATTATTTATTTTATTATTTAATTAAATTTTGATTTAGCATTATTATGTTTTGTTTATTTTATAATTATATTAAATACGTAGACTCAGTTAGCTGATTTGATCAATTCTTTCACGATCAAAATATACCCCTTGTAACGTAAATCCTGATGAATTTTCTTATCTACAATCTAAACTATCTAATTTACTTTCTCCTCTACCATATGCCCCTTGTATCCTATCTTCTCTTTAAATACTTCCCTCCTACAGCTATTCCACCTTCTTCCCTCTCTAAACTCCTTGAGCATCTTTCTCTTAAGCAAGTTAAAACATATCTCTTTTCCTCCGAAAATATACATCGTCTATAACAAAGACTTATTTTAAATTTCAATTTCAAATTTTAACTTGACATAAATTATATAAAATCTTGTATAACAATAATTTATTATTTATAATGATTTATTAGATGATTATTTAATTATTAATGTTTAATAAAGCTAGAATAAGGTATTGAAAAGCATCACTAGCATACTTGTCTGTATTTTGTTGATAATTAACAAATTGAAAATTGATTTTGATTGGTAAACCATTAAATATTGAATAAATTATAATAAATAAACGAATTTGAAATAAATTTTATAATTAGAAGCCATTGATAATGCTGGACTATTAAAAATCCATTGAACATGCTTAGCAGAAAGATAGTCGTATCACGAATAATAGTTCTTTATTAGAGAAAATATTAATTTTATTATAAAATAAATTTAATTTAATATTAAATTTATTAATAATAGTTCTGCTATCTTTATTCTATTGTCAAACTGCAGTTTAACCTATTTTTGAATTTCGAATTTTGGCTGTTGACCAGAATAGCGACAAACTCGGTAATTGTTAATAGTCCAGCATTATCAATGGCTTCTAATTATAAAATTTATTTCAAATTCGTTTATTTATTATAATTTATTTAATATTTAATTGGTTGCCAATCAAAATCAATTTTCAATTTGTTAATTATCAACAAAATACAGACAATGTATGCTAGTGATGCTTTTCAATACCTAAATTCTAGCTTTATTTTCTAGCTTATTCTTACTTTGATTTTATTTTTATAAAATCAAAATAATTATTAATAATTATATAATTATAAATTTTGAATTAAAAAATCATAAACAATAATTATTTATTTTAAAATATGAAATTCGATAGTTCCGTGTTCACTGGCGTCACTTATTCTTAATACACCGTATAATTAAGGCATTCTTATGGATTTAAATCAGTTATCCCTAGATCGAAAGTAGCTTTTCGAATCAGTTTATACTTGTTACTTTTATTTCTGACTATGAAAACGCTCCATCTCTAATGTAGCTGCCTAAACATTTTACTCCGTGTGTATTTATCTTTATTTCAGCGTCTTTGAAACAAGTTGCACAGTCTTGAGGTTCTCCACTGTGCACTAACAGTGTACATTTTTAGGATTTACGAAATACCAATATCTTGGTACTAATCCTAATATATCATTCCATATACTCTCTATGTTACCCATTGTACAACCACAAGCCCATCATTCACTACCTATGAATGATTCCTAGAGTTCTTAATTTAAAACGGTGAATTAAAGGAAGTTAGTAAGCCGCGAAAGCCGGCATAGACAATAGATCACCTTATTTGAATCCCTCTGATGAAAATAAGATCACTTGTACCCTGAGATCGGCTACTCCCTGTAGGTGTTACATAAAACTTTTTAAAGCGCAGGACACATTGCATGTGTTTGAGAGCAAGCATCGGGTTGATAAAAATTACTACTTGATTTACTACTTAAATCAAGTAGTAATCAACAGTTTCAACGTTAAACTTCAAAGGCTGATATGATTGAATAAACGGCTGATTATGTTCCAAAACACTGTCCTGCACAAAGTTATAAAATACCGCACACGGCTGACAAATCATTTTGCACGATTCGCAATATCGATTTACCAATTATTCTTCTCATCACTTCGCCAATACTCGAACGAATCCCAAGACTTTTGTTTAGGAGGATCAATTGACATACTAAATATGCATACAGGTGCTGAGGTTGTATATCAGTCGTTGAAATAATAATGGTGAATTCAAGTAATCGTTCTGATAGGACATGTGATTAATGTCAATCATGCATCTTTTGGACAATATGATAATGCAAGGGATCACCTTGTGTGAATCCATCTGATGAAAATAAGATATCCACTTTTACAAATCCACTTTTGCTGTGAAGGATCTAATCAAGTAAACGGTTGTTTCTGTTCCACAACACTGTCCTGCACAAAGTGGTAAAATAACTAAACCTGACAAGTCATATCGCACGATTCGCAATATTGATTTTCCAATTATTTTTATCATCACTTCGCCAATAACGGCGAATTAATTCGCCAATAACGGCGAATTAATTCGCCAATAATGGTGAATTCACGTAATCGTTTTGATAAGACATGTGATTTATGTTTAAAAGATGTTGCATATAAATCCAAAAACCGCATCGGTCCCTGACAGGCCCGCTGATCTTCTTGTCAATTTTGCTGCTCTAATTATATCGTTGGTTAATTCGAGAAACCTAGCTTCATGACGTTTTGCACAGATCTGCAGTGAACACTTCAATATACAATTTTCGTATATCTCTACTGGAATGTAGTTCTTTTAATCTGTCCAATACGTTATCTCCGATATCACTCCAATCCCAATTCCTTTTATTGTTTCCATCGCAATAGTCTAGTAACTCCGCTAGTCATTCCCTTCCTGATCAACTTAAAGCGTTTGCTGAGTTCCGCACATTTTCTAACTTGAATAAATTAAAGCAGTTAAAGAAATCTACGTATCTTGTATAATACAAGTATTTTGTAATTAAGATTCTTATGATTTTAATGTTAAAATTTTCTATAATTCCGATTTTTATAATCTAAAATGTTAATAGAAATAAAACGACAAACCTAACTAGATTATTAAAAGCAGAAATATGTATTTTGTACAATGTACAGCTTAAAATTTTTAATATACGAGTATAAATATAAAATATTGTTGTAAAAATATTAAAACATATTAATAGAATATCATATTATGGAATATCCAGATATTTCCGGCATTACACAGCAGCTGACCCTTTAAGAGGTACTTGGTACCTCTTAAAATCAGATATATATATATTACATTAATATATAAAAATTACATTATATATAGACGACAGAACTTTTATTTAACGTCGATTAACAAGGTAAGTTCGAAACGTTAAATAAAAGTTCTGTCGTCTTTGCTGGTATAATATATATCTGATTAAAATTTCGCTGGGTTTTGAAATCGCGTACTTATCGTATACTGTCGTTGAAGTTTGTCGTCACACATAGGATGACTGGGCATACGTAGCGACTTTGAATATTGCAAGAATAATTCGGTTCTATTTCTTGATATGATGAGGATATATAGAATGCTGCCTGGTGATTATGCCTCGTCATGAGAAAAACATAGTGATTTATTTATGAGTACACCATTGAGTGTCCCAGGGCAGGTGTAACAACAAATTATATCACATATATTTGTACACTTGAAAGTGTCCCTGTAAAACAGCATTTCTATTAAAAGGAATTTAGTGCCTGATGCATGGTTAAACCGCAATACGCACTGCCATGCACAGAGCTTATGCTAAATTTCCTCTGATGATTCAGATTAAGGGTAGTTCTGTTTTTCGAGCTTTAAACACTGTTTAAGCGTGTGTTAAGGTGCCTATGGATGATTATTAAAGTCACGGTACTGATGAGCTCCGTTAGAGCGAAACGCGTATACCGTTGTTGAAGTTTGTCGTCACACATAGGATGACTGGGCATACGTAGCGACTTTGAATATTGCGAGAATAATTCGGTTCTATTTCTTGATCTGATGAGGATATATAGAATGCTGCCTGGTGTTTATGCCTCATCATGAGGAAAACATAGTGATTTATTTACGAGTACACCATTGTGTGTCCCAGGGCAGGTGTAACAACAAATTATATTTTATATATTTGTACACTTTAAAGTGTCCCTGTAAAACAGCATTTCTATTAAAAGGAATTTAGTGCCTGATACATGGTTAAACCGCAATACGCACTGCCATGCACAGAGCTTATGCTAAATTTCTTCTGGTGATTCAGATTAAAGGTACTTCTGTTTTTCGAGCTTTAGACATTGTTTAAGCGTGTGTTAAGGTGCCTATTGATGATTATTAAAGTCACGGTACTGATGAGCTCCGTTAGAGCGAAACGCGTATACTGTTGTTGAAGTTTGTCGTCACACGTAGGATGACTGGGCATACGTAGCGACTTTGAATATTGCGAGAATAAATAGGTTCTATTTCTTGATCTGATTAGGATATATAGAATGCTGCCTGGTGTTTATGCCTCATCATGAGGAAAACATAGTGATTTATTTACGAGTACACCATTGTGTGTCCCAGGGCAGGTGTAACAACAAATTATATATA